>LRSR01007181.1:0-13099 GCA_001579985.1 Hypsibius dujardini
TCAAAACCCATCAAAACCCATCAAAACCCATCAAAACCCATCAAAACCCATCAAAACCCATCAAAACCCATCAAAAACCCATCAAAACCCATCAAAACCCATCAAAAACCCATCAAAACCCATCAAAAACCCATCAAAACCCATCAAAACCCATCAAAACCCATCAAAACCCATCAAAACCCATCAAAGCGTAGCGGGCTAAGCCTCCTCGGTCTCAATATTGGTGCATGCCAAAGAAATTGTCTATATTTGCTCACGGAAGATATGCTTCAGACAGCGTGGCGGATCAGTGTTTGTTCAGGAAGTGTGCGGTTTCACCCTGAAAGCAACTGCCGAAGAACCTAATATTCTTTACCACTGAGATCTCTGTGAGAGCGATTATGATCGGACTACGGTGAATAAGGACGGCAGCCATTTAGTCACCTCGCCCTCAGTTGGACTGCAGAAACAACAATGGGTAATTCGGACGGTATGTGTTTTTGCCTAGATCGCCGGCGGATGGAGTTATAAGTGACATTGCAGACAGAAAATGGTATCGGGATATGGACCTCCATAGATCTGATCTGGCAGATTTGATTCAATCTGACGGAGCGGAATTAAGCAAACGCACGCGCAAGAAGCTACATTTAATTTTCGTACAGTGTATAGATGTGCTGTTGAAATTGCGCAAGAATTGCTGGTTCCTTCAAAGCGTTTGGGCGGGACAATATTTGCCAAAAGACCGAGAGGCTTTTTTGGTGGAACTCACAAAGCAGCTTAATATTATGAACGAACAACAACGGCCCGGTTCAACCTTCATCCGTTAACGTCCATTTTATCCTGATGAATTTACCCGAGAGAGCTGCGATTAATGGTAAGCTCAGACATTTAGCAGCGCAGGGCTGCATCTGTTGCGAATAGGTGCCTAATCATTTTTGTCATGCAGTACGCGGTGTCTCTGTCTGTGTCTTCATGATTTTGTCTGTGTCTGTATGGCTGTGTCTTTGTCTCTATGGCTGTTTCTGTTTCTCCGTCTGTATCTGTGTCTATATTAGTGCATGTGTCTGTTAGTTTTTGTTTCTGTGTCTGCGTCTGTGTGTCTATGTCTGTGTTTCTAACAGCGCTTGCGTTTGTGTTGGTACATGTGTCTGTATATTCGCATGTTCTACCTCTATTTGCAAAAGTGTGGCTCTGGATGTGGATTTGTGTATCGGACATATACTCTCCTTTGTTATCTCGTCAATACGTGTATCCATTTACTGATGTTTTCGGCATTCGTTACGACAGATTGGCATTTTGCATCCGTCTCAGAATCTGCTATCCCTATGATCCGAATTTTGTTATGAAGACGCATACAGCAATTGCGGAAATTACGAGACAGTGCGACGAGTTGTCCTGTAAAGATAAAAACGCTGCGGATCATTCACAAGACCCACGGGTTCAAGCGTCCTTCTTTGGTGCAAAAGTGGGACAAGTTCGACGTCGTTCATGGTTTCTGCCTAGACACTATGCACGGTATCGACGATGGAGTTGCAAATATTTCCTGCATTTGTTGATGGATGCGGATTCAATTCTTCCTTTGACAGCCGGTCAGCAAAAAGAAATCGACCGACTTTGACCGGCCATCATTCCTTCCGGCAACGAGAATCGCCGACCTTGCTCACTGCGTGAATAAAAGAATTACAAAGCTCACGAGTTCCGGTTTTTCCTGCTGTTTGGACTTCCTTACATCACTCGGAACGTTGTTCGCAAGGAAATTTACAAAGTGTTTTGCATGGGGTCAAACATCAGGTATATATGCACCCTTCGACAATCTCGGAGATGTCCACATGGATGCTTTGGAGGTGCTTTGTCCCCAGTTTGTGTAGCAATTCAACGTTGTGTTTGGGGAGGCCGAGATAAAGTTTTTCATTCATCACATATCACATGTTTGGTAAGAACTACAATTGTATATCCGTGTCAGTGAGTGTCTATGTCTGTGGCTGTGGCTGTGTCTATATCTTTGTCTGTGTCTTTGTTTATGTCAACGTCTGTGTTAGACAGGAAAGACCGCGTGCCAAGCGGCGCGGCGCGGACGCGGCAATTCCGCGCCGTGCCGCGTAAAAAATAGTCAAATTATGCCGCGCCGCGTCCGCGCCGCTTGAAAGTTCTCCCGCGCCCAACCGCGCCACGTACGCTCTACAGTACGGACGGAAACCACAAAATGAATGAATAAATGCAATCATTTCAGTTGTAAGAAATATGCTCGTACTACATACTTATGGGTTGATTGATTGACGACGAATATATTATTCCTGTGTTCGCTTGTTCTACGAAACTGTCGTGTTCTGTTCTGTTAGTTCCTGTGTTCCTAGATTTTGTACTGTCGCCTGTCTAATTGTCATACATACTGTCGCCTGTCTATCTAATAATTGCCGCTTTCAAATTGGAGTTTAATGCCGCGCCGCGCCGTTTTTTTATAATGGATCATGCCGCGTGGTGCCGCGTCGTTTAACGTTTTGTGGTTTCCGCGTGAAACCGCGCAGCTTAAAAATTTAGCAGTTCATTCCGCGTCCGCGTGAGAAAACTCACGCGGTTTTCCTCTTTAGTCTGTGTCCTCGTCTGTGCCTGTGCCATAGCTCTGTCTGTGCCTAGATCTGTCTGTGTGCCTGTGCCTGCGTCTTGTTTGTGACTGTGCCTGAATGTATCTGTGTCTGCATTTGTGTCTGGGGTTCTGTCTGTTCTTGTCAGGATATCTCTCTCTGCTCCCTAAATCTTGAATGAATCCAATGGAAATCGCTATATCTTGCAAGTTTGCGGCAACTTTGTTTGGTCCTCTTTCCCACGCTTCGTGTTATGGTCCCGAGGATAGTATCGACAACATTTCACGGAAGGTTATCTCAATGCATAACACCAACACATTATGAACTCCTTTCTGCATTTAACTCCGAACGCGCTCATGGTGGAGGATGTTGCAGATGGGAGCATGCATGTCGATTACTGAATGTCTAAATTAGCCTACCGTGTCTTGGGTCAAAAGAGCTCATCGTTCCAAACGAAGAACCACAATGGAACATGTTACCTTATTGAGAAACCGGCAGAATTAATGCCGGGAAGCAGTTACCCTGACCGAATTCTGGTGCTGCTGGGAACAGGCCTAGAACGACCTTGTACTTCAAGAATCTACACTTTCAAGGCAGCACTAATCAACACTGGTTTTCGCGTTCGGGTGACAGATTCGAAACACCGCTATACGAGCCGGAACGAAAGCCTGGTCATGGACGAAGACGGAAAGTTTTGGAGCTGGAATCCGTAGTTGCTCTGCTTGATAGAGCCCGCAGCGTAGTGGGGGATACATTTCTGAGCGCAAAACGCCTGAAGGTGCTCACTGAGCAGGAACGACCAACGTACGGAAGTCAGACTGCATGTAAAACATTTCGTTCGTGATAATCATTCGAGCGAGGACTTATTATTCATAACCGTTCCCTTGATAAGGATCACAGACCCAGGTTACGTAGGTGGCGCCTTGTAGTATGACACGGCAGTTTTCAAACACAAAATTTTGTTTTCTGAACAATTTTTTTTCCACGCTATCTTGATCAATAATAGTCAAGCTGCTAGAATTTTTTGTTAGGGTGTGTGTTCATTGCGAAAATGCTCGAATCGACGGTGGTTCATCGCCTTATCGTATAGCGAGGCTGCGGTTTTTTCATTTCTGTCTCCTGCAAATTGGTTGAAGTTACCAAAGTGAAAAACACCGGCATTCTTGTCATGAAATAAAGTGAACTTAACGTCAAGGGAAATCGTGACGCTTGAAAAGGATTTTGAAGTGCGTTCCGGTTCTCAAAAATACAGGTATTCACATTTTAACAAAACCGGTTATGGATCGGAATATTTGCTGTGCAACTGCGTGAGCATCGATCAACGCCGGATAACCGCATTCGCAATTGTTTGACGGTTCGAAAGTATCAAGGATAATTAATAGATAAAAATATCGGGTAAACAAATTACACCGTCAGGGTACAAGCACCAAAATACGGCTGTCGCTGAGTCCACACTTTGACGAGAAAAAAGCGCACCACAGTGTACCCAGCATGAACGCAAAACAGCCATTCAGCTCCATTTACTTCTAATAGAATGAGATTGGGTGCCAATTTTGAAGCAGTAAATTAACCATATTTATCCGTTCATAACTTGAAACTATGAGTAATGATACCGGGATCTGTGACACGATTGGAACGGAGTATGATCCATGCGCAGTGTTATTGGTCTACTGATTGTTTTATGGCAGAAAGCAAAGGAAAAGCTCCATCTTGACAATCGTTCCCCGAATCGTCTTCCGAAACATCTCTCGCATACACTCCACCGTATCCATTTTGCACAGCCCATTTAGTCTAAACCATGGAAATGTATTGTAATCATATATGAAGATCGGAAGAGCTAATGACGGACAAGTGCGTAATAAACAAACCTTGGTACCAACTGTTGTTACATCGTTATAGCCGACCCACCAAAAAGGCGTGTAGGCATAAGAAGCCGCAATCTCTTCGTCAAAATGATAAGTGGCACCTTCGTTCTTGATGGCCTGACAAATCTCGTAATAAGCCCATACACCAGACTCCTTTGTGTGGTTAGCAGAATATACACGGCTCGCAGCACCGGCACCCAAGTCGTGCTTTTCGACGTCTTTCAGGATCCATCCGCGACCATAAAAAGATATACCCAAAACTAATTTGGATTTAGAAATTCCTAATGATGACAAGGTGTCGGCCATGGACTCCTAACCAACTTCAAAAAAATCTGGTCATTCGTACCATACCAAGCTTGGCATGTTTCAGAGCAGGTTCTCAAACTAGTTTCAGGTTTATTTTAAATGACCCATGTCACTGATGATTTATTAATATACTTCCGCGGTAACGCATCAGAAATTTCTTTCTCGCAGAATTCACAAAATGAGAAATTTCCGGAATCTTCCGTCTACATCGATTTAAGCCTAAGAAGCTTCTATTTTTGGAAAACCGGTGAGAATTTATTTGATGGCTAGTGGCAGTTTGAAATAGAATTTTGGATCGATTGCTGTCATGAAAAATCGTCGTAGGGACTAAAAAACTGAAGCAGAAGTCAGGCTGAAAATAGCCAGACCAAAGTCAGATTTCATTAGTTGCTATTCAATTCAGTTTTAATCAAATACGAAATCCCTAATACAGGATTGAGCTGATCCTACTCGTAATTCAATGTATTTCTGCCGAAAAACAAAAATTATTTTGATAACGATTTTTGTGAATCGGTATTTTATTGTAAATATTGAGGGAGTTCTGATTTGTTTTTCTAAATTCGGAATTTCGCTATGGAATAAATGTTTATGCAGTGTTGGCAAAATAAAGTTCAAAATCATCTATAATCATCTTCTAAAAAATAAAAGTTAAAACGATTCTCAGTTCTCCCATGGGAATTCTCTTAAAGTAAAAACTGAATTACCATATTTTGCTGCGTGGCTCCTCCAAATGGTCCGCCCTTTGTGGGGGAATGATGTTTTACAGTTTTGGTCTCTGTCACTGTTTTTCCCAGATCATATGCTGTTACGTGTACGAAGTCAACGGATCTGTGGAGAACATATGAGTTTTGACCTTCATTCAACCAGTTGTTCAGCCAAAACTCACTGCTCAAGTTTTGATGATTCAACATCCGCCCAAAATGAGGTGTAGTGAAGTGTAACCGAAAGGAGGAGGCGTGGCTACGCGACCTCAATAGCCTCGGAGTCGAACGTGGTTCGCAATTGCTAGCATGATAATCACCATTAGCCAATAGATTTCACAACCCAAAACCGGAAAACTCACCTTCACCAACGTGGCAATTGATGAAACGTCAGAAGCATCCGTATATCTTTGATTGAAATCAATATCAACACCGTCTAAGTTCCAAGCACGCAGGTCTCGCAAAATAGTGGGGAGCAATTTTGAGCGAATTAGGCGATCGCTTGCTGTCTTCCCCAACACTTCGCTGCTTTTTCCGCCGATTCCCAAAAGGAATTTCAGTTTTGAATGATCCGATTTCATTTTCTGCAGTTTGACAAAAGTTTCTGAACCAAAAAATATCAACATTTTCACATGGAATCATACACTAAGAACTGCGTAAATTGTGTAAACTTTCAAATGGAATGACAATATATGTGCATAAGGATTGGTCAATGTTTCCAGCTTGAAGGAGTCGGGATAACCCCTCTCGGGTGACCAGGGGGGGGGGAGAAAAACAGCCACGATAAGGAGTTTCCAATCCATTACCTAGGTGAAGAATCAAAAAAGGTAAACGGTCAAATTAAATATTTCTCCTGTTATTGGTAAGGTGCATTTGTTATTTGTGAACTCGAATCCCTGACACAATTTGCAACAAAGTGTTAAATTCTGGACTGTGGCAAGACAATAGCATTTCAATGAGGAGCGTCTACACGAAAAATCGCAGCAAGTTTGTCTTACGTGTTTTCCTCTACACAACTATGCACAAACTGACGGACTTTCTTTAGGAAAGGCCAAGCTTCTTTTTAAAAAATGACTCAGAAGGGTTATGTTGTGAGAATCTTTTCGTAACCGACTGAAAAATTGTTGAAATTGTTTTGATCTGGGGGGAGGTTGGGGTCGGCGTGCACCTGTACCAAAAAAACTAATGTCGAAAAAAAACTCGATATAACCTGGGATTTAAACGACGTTCTTTTTGAAATCGGAAATAACTGATCTTTCTTTGCTGAATAGTTATTGATCTTTTGATCATAAAACAAACTAATTTGACTAGAAGATAGGGCGAGTTATAAGGTAATTGTGATGGAAACGATTGTAGAGCTTGATCATTTCCGAAACGTGTACATTTTTTTCTCAGCTTGTAGGGGCTCATTCTCTTTGTAGAGTAGTTACTACATGAATAGCGTAATGAGTTTGCTGAGTTGTAACTTCGAGAATTAACTTCTAACGTTATGGTCCTCACTCCTTTTCGTTTGTCAGATTAAAGTAAGCGGATTTTAAACAAATTTCTAAATCGGTACGTTAGAAGTAATTCTGTTTGGCACATGACGATCGACAAAGTTTTTTTTTCCTACCGTACCAGTCATGCGGTGCTTGTCTGAATTTGCTGTAGAATCATTGCTAAACCCAGTAATTCACCTGCGAGGGCCACTGTAGTAATAACGACAGCTTTATCAGCAGTGACCGGAAGGTTTGTCGAAGTCAGGTCTGTTCCAGCTGAAAACAAAAATGAAAATAAAATCAGTATTTTTCTTGCAAGCATCGGATCTCAATCGTATTTACGGAGAGCCACAGATATCGGTGTCGCAAAATGTATTTACCGCATTTATACAACAAGTTGATTTTCGCGATATCAATGTCACTGAGAGCGTCTCTCTGGCCGATAAGTTTAGTCTTGTCGCGATACTTAGGCAATGGTCGAATCGTCCAAACGGTTGAATTATTTGCAAAATCGAACATGCCGTAGTGAAGTACAGAACCGAAATCGTAGGCTTCACCAAAAGCAGTTGTGTTTATGTACTTTTGAAATTGTGCTTGATCGTCTGCGAGAAAACAACAATTCCACTGGAAGAACTGATTTTTAATTGTATGGGAAAACTAACCGCCTTCCCTAATGTTGGCCATATTAATTTCCACATAATCGTCACGATCTAATCGGTTTTGCTCGTGGTAAAAGCCTGGTAAAAAACACGGTACAATGTACGTGAAGTCCAAGTATTGTATGTCTCTATGTTGCAAGCGGTACATTATCAATTGATAATTAGTGATTGGGAAACCTACCGAGAGCATGCATCAGCTCATGTTGAGTTTTTCCTGGCTTGTCCGTGCATGCTAGCAAATAACACAGATCAAATTTCCTGGAATATTGAACATTTCAAGCGATCTGAGAAAAAAAAACTCACGTCCAATGGATAAAATGACACGTTGACCGCCATTTTGCCTGCCGACGTAGGACGATTATCTAACATAGTTTGAAGAACTTCCAGTTAACACGGTATCAGTTTATGGCATTACACATAAAGTAACCATTTATACGTTCTACTGCTTGCAATGACAATGTAGTCCTTCTCGGTGGTCAGCGGAACGAAACGCACACAGGTCCGATCAAAGAGTTTCATTGCATCCAGCACGAGCTCCTTGTAAGCTTTTGCGTTCGACATTTCTATGGATGAAATAGAGCAACATGTGAGCTGTAGTATTGCTTAAATTGATTAAAAATCGTATCTAAATTAGCCAAAAATTCCATTTTATTTTAAACAATATACATAGTATTTATGTTGAGTCGAGGTTGAAAACTTCCTGATGTTCATTGTTATTTACCGTCTTCGTAAATATTTTTGGGAAAAATGTCCAAAGGCTGTATCTCTGGTGTCGACACTGGTGTAATAACGAGATTTTAGGACTTACAAGGGACGAAACGGTAGGTGACACGCCGATCTATCTGAAATTTTTTTTAAATAGTGGACTAAATCAATATATTTCAGCAAAAAATTTCATTGGCAAACGAGCTTTGGTTTAAGCGGGAGAAAATTCGAAAGTTCCCCGATGGCTCCGTAGATTTCCCATTCAGTTCAACCATTGGGTATTTGATTTATGCTCTGGCAAAAATCAATTTAATTTGTTTACCCTTCTAACCCACACAAAACGTCATTTTTTAAGAACGTTTGATTCTAAAAATGTTGACGCTCTTCCACTCCAAATTCGGTTTAGAATCGATTAGAACCCTGGATGATGCGTGAGAGCATCCTATCAACAATTTCACGAACCAAAGAGTGTAATCGAAAGTCTACAGAATTGTGCCATATTAAAATATAGGAAAATAACAAAAAGAATCGTATCGGAACTGAGGGTGTGGCTGGCGAAATAGCTAGTCTAAACCAGTATCCGACAGGCAGCAATTTTGTTCGACAATACCAACGTTTTCCTGTTCTTTGAACAGCTTTTGAATTTTAGTCCGATTGATATACTTTTTAAAGAAAATAAAACCTTGCATTTTTTCCTTATTCAGTAAGTAAAGAAACGATTCCGGAACCATATTAATAATTTTGAAAATTTCAGTTGAAAATGTGCATGAAAAATTAGGGAGAGCATTCAAAAAGGTGTATATATGTAAATGTATATGTATACATATAAATACGTTTTGTTTTTGCTTTTTCATAAAGGTGATACGACCCCAGTTATTGATCTTGTTGTTAATAAGTAGTCAGATGGGCGGGCAAGACGATCTGTTTGGTCTTTTGTTGCGCAAAGAAATGCCAGCTTTTGTAAAATCTGTAAAAAATACCAGTCTGGTACACATCCTGTCTGGTACACACGTGAGTTGTTTACGAGGATGGTATATTGAGACGACTTAAACCATACCATAAGAGCTGGAGAAAATGTATGGGACAATCCCGTTCGGCTATTTCAATGCTTCATCAATGACTGCATTCATCCCATCAATCTTTTAAAGTATGACCGAAATATTATTTAATATTCCGACTGTCAAGCGTTTATGAGCCAGCAACCTACATGCGACGGAATAAAGTCATCGTCCACGCCCATTATGTTGCCTTCGAAGTACGTTGTATTGACAGTTTCATGACTGGATCATCGGGCGGTTTTATCGATTTGGCAAGCTTTGCTGCAAGACCAAGCGGTACTTGAACATGATTTTACAAAAAGTAAAGTACCAGACGGAATAAATTTTTACCCGGAGCCGCAGCGCAACAACGGAAGAGAAAGTATACGTAACAGAGATCTATCAGCAAATCCATCTTCAACGAACGCTCTGCGATGGTGTTTATTAACTCAAATGTTGAAAGCTTTCGACGGGAAGAAGACAGAACATTTTCAAAATCGAATATCCATGAGCAGTCGAATAATTCGCTTATGCCTCAGCGGCAGCGGATTTTTTTTGAAACCGGATTTCTTTGCCAACGCACTTGTTTTAAATTAGAAAGTAAATCTCCAAATGCGTTGGCAAAGAAATCCGGTTTAAAAAAAATCCGCTGCCGCTGAAATGAAACTTGCAGTATTTACTAAACCGGTATCCGCGTGTAAGGTTGGTGAATTTGCTACAACTCACAGTACGAGGCAATCTTAATTATTCCCCGGCTGCAATATATGCAGCACTGATGTCACGCAACAACATTTACTCAAGAAAGGCCTCCGACAGATTTGTTTTGCAAATACTGATCTAAACGTAAAAATGAATGAATTGCCGAAATGGTTGAGAGCTACCATTTAACAGGGTCTGAGCCATCCAAGTACGAATGTCAAATTTCTGTTAATCTAGGCTAGTCAACGGTCCTTAACAAGCGTATATCTCAGCATAAAACGTTAATGATGTCAAAGAAAAGGAAACAAATATTCATGATTTAAAACCCAATTTTGGGAGAAGCGATATTCGGCTTCGCTTGCTCGTCCCGAATGGCGTTTAGTAGCGGGTATTTCGGTCCACACGTTCCAGCAAAATCGTCAAGAGACACATCTTTCACAAACAGTCCGCCGAATCCGTTTCTGCTCACCCAAGCTGCCTGAATTGTAAAAAAAAAACAGAATAAATTTATTGTTTAGATAAAATGTTGAATATACATTTGCAGTAGCAAGCGAACTCATAAACAAACCTTGCCCCTGAGAGTCTGCTCGTCGTTGTAGCCAACCCACCAAGTTTTTGTGAACGCGTAGGAAGCGGCTATTCGTTGGTCAAAAACCACTGTTGCATTGTCCTGTCTGATGTGTTGACAGAGTTCGTAATACGGCCAGTATCCCGACGTATTTGTATAAACGCTCGGCAGATCTTGATCCGCACTGAACGCTCCCAGAAATGTATCGTTACTGTTTCCCAATATCCAGCCACGACCATAAAGCGGGACACCTCCTACTAGCTTTGCTTTCGGAATACCTGCCTGATGCCAATCCTGCAGCACTTGTGCCTAAACAGTTGTTAAACTCATGAAAATAATTAAAATCACTTTTATCAAGAAATCTAAATTTTGATGTTTTTTAGCTAACTTCGACTATTAATGTTGAGTGCTACCAGAACAGTAATTTTGCGGCCAGGGCAAACATTGCGCTTATACCTAAAATGTTTGAGAACCACCGAAATAGAGAAATGGCTCCAAAATGGAGTGTTTTACAGTAGTAAGCTTTATTTTATACATAAATCGCATAAGAGAATCAACAAGTCTGAAACTAAGTTTTACCAGATTAGCCTTGGATGGGATACCCAGTGGTCCACCGAAGAGTGGAGAATGATGGGCAATGTGAAGAGTGGCAAAGGCGGTATTGCCCTGATCGTACGATACGGCATGGACGATGTCTACTACCCTGGTTCGGGTGAAGAAAAACAGATGTTTTATTATCTGCGTAGTCGTATGAATTTCTCAAATTTTAAATTTGAACCTGATTACGGTTTCGTTTCTTACAATCCAAGAGCAGGACCATTTATGCTGCTAGTTTGGGAAGTTTCCTGAAGAGTCGTGAACAAAGCCAACCGTTCCTTTCCAGTCTCCAAGCTCTCCCGATCGAACTCTTTCCGTATAGCCTGCTCAACAAATGAAAACATAAAAATAATAGTATCCATAGTATTGGCATGGAGGTGATCCAATGATTCAAAAGTCACATGGTTTTCAATTCATCAAGTCATTTCTGCACCTTAGACGAATTAAATTGTCCTGAAGTTTATACTGACAATTTTGAATAATTTAATTTTGAGTACACATACAACAAAGTTGTGACAAGTATTCTTCAAATCGACTTTCGCTCTTTAAATTGTTGTTCAAATTTCAAGATAATAATTTTTACTACTTAATCTACAAATTGCCCGGTAAAAACTTCTTGAAAATTGAGGTGGTACGCCAGTCATTGTCTCATTTTTTCAAATGGATTACCTGGAGGAGAACAGGGAGAAGTATTTCGTCCGAGCGGAACGCCGAAGCCTCCCAGTCCCAGTATACATCTATGCCGTCCAAGCCCCAACCGCGCAACTTGGCCGCAATGGATGCTGCAAATACTTTGATGCCGTGAACTGCGGCCATTTCGCTGAGCTCGTGCGTCCTATTTTCGCCACCCACACTTAGTATCAACTTGAGTAAGGGGAATGACGCCTTGTGTTGGCGGAGTAATCGAAACAAATCTGCAAAATGAGAAAAAAATGGATTATTCAATGTTGCGCTGAAAATTTGCCAGTTTTACAAAGCTTGAAAACTGTCGTGAATTCAGCGATAAAACAACTGGGATTATGATGTCCTTAATGTTTAACCACGAGTGGTCCATAAAAGCAAAACCTCTGAAGGTCGAACTACAATTTCCCATTTTCGTTCCGGATTCATCGGACGAAGCAAATTTTTTGAAATAGAATATCTCAAATTATAACTCAAGTAATTTCAAAGTTTGTCCAGTGAGTTTGTCCTGATTGCATGTCGAGAACGGATATTTATTTGCACTTCCTGCTTTTTAACTGGGTGACATTATCGTCACTTACTACTTTCCTGGCAAACTTTGGAAATTTTTTTATCATCCTGTAATGAAATCTCTATAGTACTCTGGAATTCGTAAATTAGCCATGAGGCGTACCCGTGTCGCTTGGTGAGGTTAGTGCCAAAATCAAACTCTGGATACTTCCGCTGGGGATGATGATGTATGTGCACAGGCTGGGATCCAAATTTTCGGCCGAGAATTTGGTAAGAAATCTGACGTCAGAAAAGTCGGCGTCTTCCGGATAAACGCAACCGCGATGAGGCAACTGGAAATGTGGATCTATGACAGCTTAAACAAATAAAAGCGATGTATGTATCTGATGAACTCCGGAACAAGTAAGATCGGCTCAAAAAAAAACTAAATTAGCGTACTTTTTGTTATATTGCTGTGATTTTCCGGCAGGAACTGCAAGCTTGGTGTGGGTGGAGCATGGTTTGGATCCGTTCCGACTCCTTCCAGAGCTTTTACTTGAATTTTTTCTTGAACGGGATGGCCTCCCGTTAATGTCTGCGTTGAGTTGCTATTATCTGCTGCCTTCATTTGCAGTTGAGATTGGGATGGTAACAGAGCATGGTGGACGGTGGTCGAATTGTTGGATTCGGCTTGAACATCGTGAGTAACGGCTGTAATGGATATTGAAAAGGCTTACTACATACAGGAAAATG
>LRSR01007182.1:0-5000 GCA_001579985.1 Hypsibius dujardini
AGACAGACAGACAGATATTTAGACAGACAGACCGACAGATATCTAGACAGACAGACAGATAGACAGACAGACACACATACTATATTGTGCCGGAACGAAATCGGTAAGGATCTATTGATATTATAATATTACTACCGCTGACCTCGTCGTTCAGTGTGTATGTACAAAACAGGGTGAGCAAAGATTCAGGTTTCACAAAAACAAAACAAAGACTGACGAAAGAGATAGAGCAAAAAGGAGAGAGAAGACACAAAAAGCAAAGCGTGGAGATTGAAGTAAACACCGCACAACCCCTTATCTGTGTGTGTGTACACAGGGTCAGAAAACAGTCCGTCCATATAAATATACAACTACAGTTTAAGGAAAGGTCACATCGAAGTCTGTGCTTGCAATAAATAAGGGACACAACTCGCACATCCGCATATGCGCACATCCGCACATCCGCATATGCGCACATACGCACATACGCACATACGCATATGCGCATATGCGCATATACGTGTATACATAATTAGAGATAAATAAAAGTCACCAGATGAGTTTGCAGCAATTGTGCCTGAGCTGTCATGGATGATGCTTGAAATTGTCCCGCAGGTGGGCGGATTCCGCGGCGGCGACGTGAGCCAGCATCTGCATGTTGCTGTAGAAGCAGGGATGCAGGCTGTGGAGGGCGCTGCCCCAGCTGGGGTACCATCCGGCGGGCACGGCGGTCGGACGGACCAGCGCGGGGGAGGGAGTGAGCAGTTGGGACGGTTGCCGCAAATGCTGCTGGGGATGGAAATGAGCGGCCGGCGCGGTCGCGGCCATGTACTGCGTGTAGAAGTGGAGGGAGCGTTGCTGGGACTTGCGCAGCGTCTCCTGCAGCATCCGCTCCTGCTGCACTTGAGGGTGGAGGCGTTTGGTGCGGCCGTTTTTCCGGCTGATCGTGAATTCCGCTGGGTTGAAGCCCTCGCTGGAGATGATCTCCGGGAGGATTCGGCGACGGGCGTTGATGAACCAGTTGCAGACCTGCAAGACCGTCAGGTCCGCGTGGCGCGCGAGGTCGGCCTTCTCCGCGTCGGAAGGGTAAGCGTTGTAACGATGCTCCCACAACCACTGCCGAAGGACCTTCACCGCTTCCTTGGGGAGGTTTCCGCGGCGTTTTTTCAGGTTGCCCTCTCGACGACCGTCCCCGCTGTCGTGGTCTTCGTTCATCAGCATCACGTCCAGGTCACCTTCGCTGTGACTGCCGCCTGCGCTGATGGACTCCATGTCGCTGTCCGTCATCGACATTCCCTGACTGTCCTTGCGATCTGAAATGAAATGAAAATTCCTACTAGGATTCCTTCTTAACCGTTTATCCTCCCAACTTTTGTATTTTATAGTTCATTTAAACGTCTTGGAAAACTTTTATTCTGTCGTGAGCTCAGCTTGGCAGAGCAAACCCTTACGGGAAGTGTTGAAGAATCGAGTGGCAAGCGAGAAGAAGAGAAATGCGGAAGAGAGAGAGGCAACTCAGCGGAATCTCGAAACAAGAAGCGGATTCAAGTGTGCCTGAATCCAGTCGAAGGATCGGACGTCTCGCAACTCAATAAAACGGAAAAAGCTCTTTCGAGTCAACACTTTTCTCTCACCGAAATTACATTTCGGGTCGGTTTTTCTTCTCTCGAAACGTTTAATTCAACTCTGCGGCAATTCTAACTGATTAAATTGATTGAAACGGTGACGATCCGGATTAAGTGAAATTTCTCCAAATAACTCAAGCAACAGTGAAGAATAATAAAAACTCCCGTGAAAAAAGGCCTGAGAGAAAAAAAAAACGGGATTTCGCATTACCTCTGTCGAGAATCGGTCGTCCCGCCAAAAATCCCGACGTCTTGTGAAGCGGCGCCATAATTAAAAACCAATCACAAAATAAAACTGCGGCAAATTCGATCCCGATGAGGACGAATTCGGCTATTCGCCGTGTCAGAATAGTCGACGGAACAAGTCACACTTTTTCGTGGAGCTTTTACGCATCCAATGACATGGACCTTTTATACGAGTGATCGCGCGGTCTCGCGTTTGTCTTTCAAACACACGTGGTAAAAAGTTTGCGCCGACCGAATCAAGCACTCCAACTCGGGCTGGGTACAACAGCCATGCAGCGAACGAGTGTGGTGGCGTAACTCGGTTAGCGCAGGGTTTTTGCCACGTGTGTACACCTCACGAGTGCGCGAGTGATACCGGGTTCGGGAATGCTTTTGAGACAAATTTCGCCACGCCCACGCGCGTAGAGTGCGCGCATTAAAAGATAAAAATGTAAACTCCGCTTTCCTTCCACATTATTGGGCTACAAAATATGTGCTCATACACATGTGGCCACATTTGACTTTGAGCCAAAAAGGGCGGTCCGAGTTCGAGCCGAATTAAGTCACCGCGCACACGCGCTCTGGACCACAGCTGAGCATGGAGCTTGTACTCGATTGATTGATTGATTGATTGATTTATTTGGGCGGAATTCAGAGCAGCTTGCTTAATCTAGTTTACTCGTCGCGGCCTTTTTAGGCTCGAGTGGAAATTGACCGCGGCTAAGTGCAGTACGAGATGGGATCTGTATTTCGGCTCACCCTCCACTTGGTGGATAAATCGGCTAACTCAAGGGTTTCTCTTTGATGGCGAGTGCTTGATTGTTTGATTTCCTATTATACTATAGCACTTCTGAAAATCAAACAATCAAGCACCTACCGTCAGAGGCAGGTGCTGAATTCTTTCCGATTCAGTCTGTCTGATATTTTTCGGGGTGTAGATTAACTTTCATTTTTTGGCCTGTAGTGAATGCTCAAATTGACAGGCGTTTAAACAAAAAAGAAACAATTGAGACAGTGTGAAGAGTACTGACCGAGAAATGGCGGTTCCACACACGTGGCAAAAATCTTGCGCTGACTGAATCAAGCACTTTAACTCGGAACTATGTGCAACAGCCATGCGACAAACGAGTGGAAAGGCTTAGTTCGGTTAGTGCAAGGTTTTTGCCACGAGAGTAAAATTTGTCTCAAAATCGTTCCCGAACCCGGTACGGATGGACGAAGGAAAGGAGATAATTCGGCATTTACTTAGTTAATAATGCCGTTCGGTATTGGAGGAAGACAAGTGCGGCCACGACGTCGTACCCCCGAGGGAAGAAGATAAGATAAGCCCGTCAAAATCGGTGTTAGTCGCACTGCGAAAATTCGAAGAGGATGTACACACGTGGCAAACAATCTTGCGCTAACCGAGTTAAGCCGTTACACTCGCTGAAAGGCTGTCATACCAGCCCCGAGTTGAAGTGCTTAATTCGGTTAGCTCAAGGTTTTTGCCACGTGTGCATATACGATCTTCTGTGTGTGTGTGTGTGTCTGTGTGTGTCTTTGTCTGTCTGTCTGTCTGTGTCTGTCTGTCTGTCTTGTCTGTCTGTCTGTCTGTGTCTGTCTGTGTCTGTCTGTGTTTGTTTGTGTCTGTCTGTCTGTGTCTGTCTGTGTCTGTCTGTCTGTGTCTGTGTCTGTCTGTGTCTGTGTCGATCTTCGGGGAGAAGCAGAATGCGGGAAACGGGCGAGAAGAATCAAAACGAGGAAATGGGCCATTGCGAGGTCGTCCCCAATTTTGTCCCTCGGATTGCGAGAGTGCCAAATGTAACGATGCGCATTTGAGGTGATTGGCGAAATGCCGCGCGTCTGCTTGTGCTGTCTTTGCTAATTGGAGCTGTGAGGAGATAAGGCGCAGACTGTGTGGTGTGTTTGAAATGTTAATGAGGTCATGTTTTGCTTTTGATTAGTTAATTGGCCATTTCTAGGTAATAAGATGTAAAACAAATACCAGACGTAGCGTCTGGTCATTTTTATTATGAGGCAAAGTCTGTATTTCGGCTCACCCTTTACTTTGTCGATAAATCGTCTCTCTCTTTGATGGTAGGTGCTTGATTGTTTGATTTGCTATACTATATTCCAGTATACTATACCATTTCTAAAAATCAAACAATCAAGCAGGCGCCTTCAAAGAGAAACCCATGAGTGAGCTGATTCATCGACCAACTGGAGGGTGAGCCGAAATAGAGACTTTGCCTCGTACTTTTGAGACAAGATGATGCACTTTTTATTTTCCCTGCTGTTGCACGAATTGATAATAGAGTTGATATTTGAAAACGTCAAACAAAATCTGGTACCAAATCGAAAGTAGGAATCGGGTTTTAGAGTACGCACGAGTGCTTGGTAAAAAGGGAGAAATTTTGCTGTAAAAACTGTCGGATTCGAGACTGTAGGGGGCGCCACTTGCTCGTTTGCACAAACACATCAATCAGTTGCGACATGTGCGCCCCCTGTTGCCCTCGTTGAATCAAGTTAAAAGCGATTTGCCAGTGCGTTAACTTAAAAGTTTCACCTCGTACCTCGTTTCACCTTGCCACGACCGATAAAGCGAGTGACATTACCTCGACCGATGCTGTCGAGACACGTAATAATAAGTCAAGTTAACAAGTTAAAACAAAAGGTGACATAATCGTTTGATAACACCATCCTTCATTTATGGCCTGTTCATATTCCACCTCAAACTGCGCATATTCATCCGTCAAATTAAAAGTCTCCGACACATCAACCGGGCAAAAGTCGCATCGCTCGCAATTGTGTATTTAATCAGACATAGGTCTGAAGCTCCATAATGGCGCCAGTATTGCCCGTTACTCATCTTGCCGTCACGAATTCACAATACACACGCGCCACAGACACGCGTCACACACACAGAGTCGAGAGAATTCCTTAAGATTAACTCTTATCTAATTAAACTCGCTGCCGGAACCGGAACAGCACCACCACAGGACTACAAGACGCCCCCCCCCCCACCTTGAGGCCGGGGTTAATCCATTTTGGACCACTCGCGTGTAGACTGCTTAATGCGCTCGCCTGGTAATAACAGGATTCATATGACAGTTTCCCCGTAAATGTCGAGTTGTCTTTGTACATACAGTGTCTCATACTCGCCAACAAGAAAAACCACAACAAAGAAGCCCA
>LRSR01007182.1:10000-15113 GCA_001579985.1 Hypsibius dujardini
GAGTGGGCGCGCTGGAATGGGCGTGGGCTGAAGAAGTAACTCCGCCCACAGCTGTACAAGTTGATCTTCAACAAGATACCTCTCGGTGAATTTACTCTTCGAACCATTCATCCCTATCAGCGCCGCCTCTGATGTCGCAGGTAATACCCGACGGATCGGAAGATTCCTGGACCACCTCAAAGCAGTCTTTATTGAGAAAAAGTTGCTGCTTTCGAGCGGAGACTCATCTCCGGTGCAATGCGACGTTAAGAAATTAAACCAACCAAAACCGCAGTAGTGGGTGTGCTGGGCATTGGAAAAAGACAATCTTCATGGGACTCTCGCAGCGATCTCCTCGAGCGCTACGCTACCAACGACGGGGAGGAAAAAAGCTTAAAAATAAATCACAGCCCAGCAAACCAAGTCCACAAAAAAAGAGGTCAGCTTTTTCAATCCACATTCATTCAACCTGTGTGTCTATTCATGTGTCTGTGCCTGTGCTGCGTGTCTGTCTGTGTCTATGTCTGTGTCTGTGCTGCGTGTCTGTCTGTGCCTGTGTCTGTACTGCCTGTCTGTCTATGTCTGTGTCTATGTCTGTGTCTGTGTCTGTGTCTGTGTCTGTGTCTATGTCTGTGTCTGTGTCTGTGCCTGTGCCTGTGTCTGTGTCTGTGTCTGTGTCTGTGTCTGTGTCTGTGTCTGTGTCTGTGTCTGTGTCTTTGTCTTTGTCTATGTCTATGTCTATGTCTATGTCTTTGTCTATGTCTATGTCTATGTCTGTCTATGTCTGTGTTGTGTTTTTGTCTGTGTCTGTCGCGGTTCGCTCCTTACTTGACGAACAAATCGTCCTCCGGGTCATCGCGAATGTTGAGGCCTCGCTCGCGCATCGCCTTCTGCAGGCCTTCCTTCACCTTGGCCTTCTTCTCCTCCTCCTCCATCTGCCGCGCCAGGATGTATTGGATATCGCGCCGCTGCGTGCCGGACTGCTGCTCCTTCTCCCCGTCCCACTCGCCGACCAGTACGAGGTTCTCCCCTCGAAGGATGCCTTGGGGGGCAAGACAAAAACCCATCAGTCAATTGATCAGTCCATGCAACAGTCAATTGATCAGGCCATGCAACAGCGTTTCAGACTGGAGACAAAAGTTCAAGACAACAATAACAAAAAAAGCTGCTTCGACAAAAAAACAATCGATATTTAAAAGCATCGAAAGGATATTTTTATACATTTATGGAATCTGAAATTCATAAAACCAAAATTATTATTTTGAATGGAGGAAGTGGCTTTCCATTAAAAAAAATATCGTTCGTATTTAAATAAACTTTTCCGTTAAATTTCACTTTATTATTTTTATCCAAACGCAATCGCGCAGGTTAAATAATCCTAAATCGATTCACGAAAACCATCCGCAAATCAGTCAATCAAGCTATGACTCACACCATCCGGACATGTTCTTGTCAGAACTGACCATTAAAAAAATCTATCAATCAAGCACTCGGTTATGCAGTATAGTTGACAATCCATCAATCAAGCATTCGCTCATGCAGAGCAGCTGCCAATCCATCAATCAAGCATTCGCTCATGCAGAGCAGCTGACAATCCATCAATCAAGCACTCGGTTATGCAGAGCAGCTGCCAATCCATCAATCAAGCATTCGCTCATGCAGAGCAGCTGACAAGCCATCAATCAAGCATTCGCTCATGCAGAGCAGCTGCCAATCCATCAATCAAGCATTCGCTCATGCAGAGCAGCTGCCAATCCATCAATCAAGCACTCGGTTATGCATGATAGCTTCCAATCCATCAATCAAGCATTCGCTCATGCAGAGCAGCTGACAATCCATCAATCAAGCATTCCCTCACAGAGAGCAGCTGACAATCCATCAATCAAGCATTCCCTCACGATATTTATTCCTTAACGCGTCCATTCAGCCAACAGCTTATGTATTTTCCATTATGAGTTTGAATTTCAATAGTATATTAAAACAAATTTAAACTCATGTACTGAACTTACTTCAATGAAAAAATTATTTTAATAAATTTAGCCATTTAAATAATATTTTTAATATATTGAAACAACACTGCAACCCATCAATCAACCGCCCACACACACACACACTTACAACACTGCAATAGATCAATCAACCGCCCACATACACACTCACTTACAAAACTGGAACAGATCAATCAACCGCCCACATACACACACTCACTTACAACACTGCAACAGATCAATCAATCGCCCGCACACACACACACTCACAAATGCCGCGTTCAATGTCCCCGAACTCCGCGCCGACATAGATGCGCTCAATGGTCCCGCTGACCACGACATTCCCAAACTGGTCCAGACTCTTCAGCACACCGATGAAGGTCCGTCCGTCGCGCAACCAAAACAGCAGCACTTTATCCAGCTCGTAGAGGAGATGCGCCGTCCCGCTGGGCAGATTGACGTTCGGCGGTCGCGGTGGTCCACGCATGCCGCCGTTATTCTGCCCGCCATTCCACATGGCGAACATTTCGGCCTCGTGTGGGCACAACCCGTACGCACTTTTTGGCTCCACTCGCGGCCACTCGAAGAGTCCGGTTGAGGTACAGAAGCCTCAGGAATGCCAACAACTCTATGGGAAAAGTGTCCTCCGGGTCGACGCGCGAAGGACAACTTCACAACTCCGAAATCAAGTAGCAATTATCATTTTCGGAGAGTACTTAAAAAATCGTGCCGAAATGTCGCGGACGTCGAGGAAGACAGACAAGACGTTGGACGTAAATGTTTTGTTTGCAAACAGCAGTACGAGATCTTTCCACGAGGAGAGGAGAGAAAACGAAAACAAGTGCTGCACATGTACACTGCGCAGTGTGCAATTAAGAGCGCGCAGTTCTATGTTGTATGTGCAGTGCACACGCACCTGTGTTCGAAAAAAGGCGCACAGGAACAATTGTAATGCGATCCCGCTGCTGCGACGTCTGACCTTCGTTTAAATCTATGTTCCATTTTTTTAAAAATATAAGTCACAAGCCATTAGTATGCACGCAGAGTAAGTTCAGCGTTAAGGGCCGCGCAAGCAACTCGTGGAACAAGATCTAGAGTAACATGGTAACACGGTGACAGTAACTCGGTAACAGTGTAACAGGGTAACAGGGTAACAGGGCAACATTAACACGGTAACACGGTAACACGGTAACACGGTGACAGTAACACGGTAAAACGGTGACAGTAACTCGGTAACAGTGTAACAGGGTAACAGGGTAACAGAGTAACAGGGTAACAGGGTAACAGGGCAACAATAACAGGGTAACACGGTAACACGGTAACACGGTGACAGTAACACGGTAACAGTGTAACAGGGTAACAGGGTAACAGGGCAAAAGGGTAACAGTTCTGCGTTCCGACCGGGTGACTTTGCCCTTGGTGACTTTGCCCTTGATGTTCCCCGACTTGTTTTCTGCGGGTGTGACGCACTTTCCTCTTAAAATACAGATAGCTGACTTCAAAAATTCGTATTCCCTAAACCTGTTTTGAATATTACAAAATTTAAAAAAGGTAATTTCCCCCTCATGGCCATATTAAGTGTCTCCCCGCAACCCCGAACTTAATAAATAATTATTGTTTATGACTGTGTCTGTGTCTGTGTCTGTGTCTGTGTTGTGTCTGTGTCTGTGTCTGTGTCTGTGTCTGTGTCTGTGTCTGTGTCTGTGTCTGTGTCTGTGTCTGTCTATACCAGCACGTCCCGTCTGCAGGTGAGTCAAGAGAGCAAACATTCGCTAGTCAGCACCCAGTCTCAAACGATCATCCCATTACTAATTGCAAGTAAATAGAATTATAAAAAACAATGTGCTATGCCACATACGAAGAGCGAGATCGAAAATACAAATAGCGTAATTACTCGGAAAGTCACTTATGTTATACAATTAAAATATTGACACACATTGTCAAAAAAGCATCGTGGGAACCACCATTGCCCGACGGTTGTTTGAGGTGCAGCCGCAGGACCCATTGCAGTAAAAAGATGTCTGAATTGCTACCCAATGGAGCGGGAGTAGAGGGAACCTCACGACAGAACTGGGTATTCCTCCATTACCACATGCTCATCGCCTGCATACCAAGTAGCAGCAACTTGATGATCACGGGCTCCTTGCAAGCTGCGGTCATTATGACGACTGACAATCCACGCGTGGCCACGCTCCAAGGTGAAAGCTATAAATGCCACTCCCAAGGCGCCGAAAAAGAAGGGAAAGATGTTAGAGATGTTGCTAAGGCTAACAGCCTTCTGTTCAGCGACCACGCCATTGGGATCGTAGGCCTTTGCCCAGCACTCCTTATACGAAATGTTGCTGTAGGTCTGAAACTGACGAATGTGCAGTTGATGCATCAAGCCATGCTCCAACAGAATGAGGTTCCTGTGAATCGCGTGAAACGGCAGACTAATTTGGGGCTAGCTCCGGACGATACAGACAGACAGACAGACAGACAGACAGACAGACAGACAAACGGATAGACGGATAGACAGACAGACAGACATATAGCGTTAACGATAGTGCAGGTTTAACTCACGCTTTTTCAATCAAGGGTCTATATGTTGACTTCATGGGGAGGTAGATCCTAGCTTCTCGCATTCGTCGGAGTAGAGGAATAGCATAGACAGCTGGCGGACATTCGTTACCGCCTAACATGCCTGTCCGTCCAAATCCGAATTCGAAGTCCGCTGTTTTCTGATTGATCATGGCGACCGGATAGCCGTTATGGTTCTCAGGGAGTGTCGTTCGGTTTTCCTGCTCCCATGGTGCCGGCACCACAACCAGTTTTTGCAAGACTTTCGCCATGAGAGGATCCGATTTGGCTTGAAACTAAATCGGCCAATTGACATCGGTATACGACGGTTCATTTCGATTGAGTGTGATTGAAATCTTAACTCACCTTGGTAAAGGTGAGGTCGTCATTGAAACCTCGGACGACGAATTGGGATGCGGCTAAAGAATCCGCGTCATTGAAAGGCAGAGATGTCGTTGTGACGGTCAAGAAGAAAAGGTAAGAACGATCCGATTGCGGCGATGATGATTGCAAACCAAGCGAACCAGACACCGTACAAGTAATAGACCGATTTCAAGGACCCTTGTGCGCGGATTTCATCTACATCA
>LRSR01007185.1:7403-18145 GCA_001579985.1 Hypsibius dujardini
TGCGGGGAGGGGATAGTATTTTATTTTGATTTATTGTTTATTTTATTTAATCTTTAACTTAAAATTGAACCCGTAAGCTTAGTTTAATTTTAACTTAATGTTAATTCAACTTAAAGGCTCCTCGCAAAAAGCTTTTATCGATTGACCGACAAGACGGCAAATTACTCAATAATTAGACACAACAGGGTGCCCCACGCTGAGTGCCGCGCATCAATAGCGTCGATACAAAACGAAAAAAACGCGCATCATTGATTATTATTGTTTCCACGATGGCTTAATCGCTCCGAGCGTCGATTTGAGAGGTGAAGTCATTGAACTAACAATGAAAAGTAATTATAACAAAGTACAGACTGATGAAGGAAGATAAGCCCCTTGGGAGGACTGCCGATCGGATAGACGTACTGTACAGTACGCAGTTCGCGGGCAATAATTTTGAGCGGGCAAAAATATTCAAGCAATTAAAGGCTCTTCTTATGTATGAACTGTAAAAAACACTGAATCTGTTTAAAATCGAGCGTATTCTGCAAATTGATTTTCCTCGGCACCTCGCCACTAAGGATGAGATTATAACAGCGACTGGCACGTTGAAGCCAATCGATTGGGTGAAGAAGAGGGTTCGTTCAGGAGCGGCAGTTGTTGCATGGACGGACGTGGGAAAATTATGGTGACTGCGTCACCGAAAACAATGGTGACTGCGTCATCATTGTTGACCGGGACCGCGATGGGAAGTCGGATGCAAGGACCGAAGGTAGTCAAGAGAAACCTTTTTTTGCGGGATACCGATGATCTTTTTTGGGAGACCCCCCCCCCATTGAATTAAAATTGACGAGTCATTATGGAAAAGACTTCAAGGTTTTCGAACAACAGACAGCGAATCGCCGACTGAGGATGCCAACTAAAAAGGTTGACGGTTGGATTGTGCTCCGTCTGAACTGCAGGAAAATGACACAAATTCACTCCGAGAAGTGAGTCGTCCGGCGGATAGTGAAATGATGACGGACGGTCGGTCCCAGCCACTTTCATGCATTCTGGCTTCCGACCGGTCATTTCAGCTATTCCACAATCGTTTCATCACCCAGACCAACCGACCGACCGACCGTCCATCGTATGAGGGGACGGGCGGTCCGTTCGAGCGACATCATGCTGTCTGGACTATGAACGGTCAGTCTGGCTATCTGACGGTCACTTCGCTACTCTGGCAGACTGTCCACTATCCTGACCGACTGTCCACCTTCGAAACCGACCGTCCACCACCTCAGCAACCGTCCATCGTGGAAGGTTGAAGGGCGGTCCCATCGAGCGACTTTCGTGCTGTTTGAATTCTGAGCAGCGGTCAGTCCGGTTATCTGACGGTCACTGCGCTACCCAGACAGACGGTCCACCATCCTGATCAACCGTCTATTGCCTCAACGACCGCAGATATATTAAACATGTCGTTTATTATTCTAACAGATCAGCCACCGTTCTCGATCGTGGTACTCTCTCTTTCTGACACCCGGATAATCCGGATGGACCATCACCCCAGTTTGCTCGAAGGTCAAACTCCTGCTCAACCGTCTCAATCGGTGGGCCATCTATTTCAAATACTTCATATTTTTTGCTTAGGAAATATATGTGTGTTCCTCCAAAGCCAGAAATTTCAAGAGACACCCTCGCTAGTACTTCCGAAAACCGACCATGAAGCGGTGTGGTAGTCTCATGGCGGCGTGCCGTAGTTTCTCCAGCGCCAGGAGGAAAATAATGGGGTCGACGAACACTTGAATGGCCATACAGTGCCGAGAAAGTTGAACAAACACCCTCCGGTACCTTGACGGTAGGATTGAGCGTCCACCCTCCGGTACCTTGACAGTAGGATTGAGCGTCCACCCTCCGGTGCCTTGACGGTAGGATTGAGCGTCCACCCTCCGGTACCTTGACGGTAGGATTGAGCGTTTACCCTCCGATACCTTGACGGTAGGATTGAGTCCACCCTCCAGTACCTTGACGGTAGGATTGAGTCCACCCTCCAGTACTTTGACGGTAGGATTGAGTCCACCCTCCGGTACCTTGACGGTAGGATTGAGCGTCACCACCAAGTAAAGCACCATGATAGATGCCCAACTGACTAGCACGACAGGGACATGATACCCAGCAGCACAAAACCCGGTCGTTTCTTCACCGGTGTCGCGGCTGCTGGACGGACGGACCGAACGATCGCTTCTTCGCTGAGGGTTCCCGATGTTTCCGCGACCGCTGATGCCACGGTCACGGGCTCGATCGGGAGACTTGCCCCTTCCTTGGGGTCCCGTATCGCTCGCTGCCACCACCGCCGACCGCTTCATGGTTTTCGCTCGTTTGGAGAAGCACACGAGCGGAAAGACCAGAATCTACACTGATATCAAGAAGATGTAAAGGGTCAGCTGACTGACGACGGTGTAGGTGAGCTGCTTGCCGGTGTTCGCCATGCACATGAACCATTTGTTGGGGATAGGTCGTCGGTAGTACAGCGAGTCCAGAACGGCAGCATGAAGGCATGCACGCCGACCCAGACACCGATGAAGAGACCGCGGGCCAGCCGTTTGGAATGACGGTTAGGGTAGGAGATGGGGTGGATGACCGCCCACATGCGACTGACGGCGATCAGCACGCGGTGGCAGTAGATGACACTGCTCTCCACCCAGTAGACGTACATGTACAGTGCGCCCCAATCGCATTGACTCAAAAGCCGGCAAAAATTTAAGCTTCGTGATCAGCTGATCGGTAGCCCATCCCACACCAAACTTAGCTTGACAGTCTTGTGCGCAATACATTTCATATCAATTGGCGTTATTTGGATTGATCATGGCTCCGAAAATTAATTTTGAGATAAAGGGACGCATTTTAGAGCTCTACCACTTTTTGAGATCTTCCCGAAAAATTCAGAAAAATCTGGCAGAGAAGGGAATTGACGTTTCGCAAAGTACTATCTCTCGTGTAATCAAATCGGACAAGGAGGCCAATTTGATTAAGAAGAAGCCGGCCAAAAACGTCAACAATGGAGGTCTCCCAGTTATACGGACCCAGCAGCTCATCAAAAAGGTCGCCAAAATGATTGATACCCCCAATCCGCCCACCCAGCGAGAAATTTCCTGCAAGCTTGGGGTATCTACTGGCACTGTGAGCCGGGTGCTGAAGAAGAATCTTGGTCAGACGTTTCGCAAAAAAGTAACGACGCACGTCCTCACCCGGAAGCAAGCTCAGCAGCGTCTCGATCGCGGCCCCCACTTTTTACGCTGTCTGAGCCGTCGGAATCTTCCCCGGATCGTCAGTCTTGATGAGATGTACTTAGACATGAACGATTTCACAGGTGAGAGGGAAGGATATTACGCATCCGATGATAAGCCGGTTCCGGCAGAGTGGAAGAAGAAACCCCGTTCAGGGTGGCCTGGAAAAGTAATGGTCTGCATGGGAATCTCCTGGAATGGCACAACCTCTCTCTACTTTGTTCCTCCGAAGGCGAAAATGAATGGCCGGATGTTCATTGATTTAGTGCTCAAACCCATGTTCAAAAATGACATCCCTCGGCTGTACCCGGGAGAGGAAAAGAAAGTCATCCTCCACATGGACTCCGCCGGCGCGCACGTCAAGGATACTGTCGTCGAATGGCTTCAAGATCAGAAAATACGGTTCATAACGAAGGAGGAATGGATGGCGAATTCGCCTGACTTGTCCCCGATGGATTACGGCGTGAACTCAATTTTTAAGAGGCGATGCAACAAGCACAAGGCGCGAGATATGGACCAACTGGTGAAGATTGCTAAACGGGAGTGGAAGAAGTTTGGCGTAGGACACTGTCGAAACATTCTCAAAATTTGGCCGGAACGAGTGAAAAGGATGATTGAGATGTCGGGCTACCAGATTGAAAATACTTTTTAGTTGAAAAAGTGAGTCGTTGTAGTCGAAATAAATTCTTGAAGTTTTGAGTCAACGCGATTGGGGCGCACTGTATTAGGAGCAGACCGCCTCCCCGGAGGTCCAGACACCGTCCAGGACACCGGTCAGGTTGATGAGATTCGCGAAGGCCAGTCCGGGGATGTAGATGTTGAAGGGTGTGCGCAGATGGCGGTCCGACCTTCTTATCCTACCATCAAAATTTATGTCATTTATTGCCTTTGAGCTAGCAGGGAAAGTAAAAAGCTCCCTGAGGGCGATGATCGAGACGTGTTTCTTGATGCAGCGAATATATCGGTTTTCTATCCATTTAATCGGATACTTTTTTCGTAACATTTTCGTTTGACAATGAAAACGCAGGCAACGTCACATTGACCTACTGTTTCCGACGTGGTGTATGTTACTTTAGTTACTCACCATGTGCAGCTTCGGGTGGTTAATTTAACTGCCGGGACACATGCTGCTTCTGGTACATACCCTATTGTACTTATACTCGTAGATAAGTGGTTGGTCTCACTGGAAACATTATTCAAGTGCCGAATTCAGAATCACTTCAAACTATTTTTCTTATTTAAACCTACTTCAGTGATGAATATAAACATTATTTCGAAGGTGAAGTCAAACACAGTTGTTTTTGGTGATATTTTAAAGTTGGAAAATGCGCGGGAAGATTTGATATTTTTTCTCGTTTTCACTGTAGAAATTGTGGTTTTTCGAAGTAACTTAAAAAAGTCTATTTTGACACTGTTCCATTCCAAATTCAGTTTCGAGTCGATTGGCCTCACCCGGTTATTCTGGGTCTCTTAAGGGGGCGGAGCATTGGGTATCTTTCGAAAAGGACCGATAATCCCAGCGAAGCTGTCCGGTTTAGGTTTCTTTTTCCGCCCACTGAACTCACTAATCAGACTTTTTTCGGCTGATGCCAATTGACTCCAAATAAAGTTTCAAACGGGACAGTGTCAAAAGATCATCTTCAATTTAGTTCTAAAAATCATCATTTTTACAAGGAATACGATACTTTTGGGTAGTGAATTCCTAATTAGCCACAATCGTTCTGCAGCTCGTCTCCATGATGTAACTCCACCTGTATTGTATTTTTTAGCATAGAGATTATTATTATTATTATTTAAATTATTAAATTATTATTTAAATTATTATTTAAATTATTGAATTATTTTTAGAATTATTATTTTACTGGTGTAACTATTTTTTTGAGCTTTTTCTTTTTGTTCCGACTATTGACTAATAATACGAGGTAATCGTTTGATTAACCCATGACTAAAACTGGAAGGCGACGACGACTTCTGCTCCGATCGGAAGCACGCTATTTGAAATTGCAAATTTACAACTTGGACACATTTTGGCTCCAAAATTAATTCACTCACAAAGTTTCAGTTTGCAGTTAAAAATATTTGAGAAATAAATATGTAACCGGAACGGAAAATACGAGTATTAATGGGGCGCAGGAAACGAGATCAAAACCCAGCGGGCAGAAAGCGCTTGTGAAACAAGGCCACACAACAATATCATGCAACCTCCCCGGTCAACGGGGAAGACGTCCGACGTGCCTCCAAGCGTGCACACTTTGGACAGGGTTTCTTTTTGATACAGTTCTTATGGAAGCAGGAGCAGCACTTTTCGCACTGAAAAACGGTGTTTGTTTGAAAGGGGAAGAGCGGCGTTTCGTCCTTGCAGAACTCGCAGATGAAACCTTTGGAGCAGCAAAACTGAAACGAAAACATCGTAGCTTTTTGAGATATCGCAATTGGTCTATTCCCTCTCGACATAGATGACACTGTCTGTCTGTCTGTCTGTCTGTCTGTCTGTCTGTCTGTCTGTCTGCTGCGCTGTCTGTCTGTGTGCTTGTCTGTTTGTCTGTCTGTCTGTCTGTCTGTCTGCCTCCAAGCCTGTTATCCGCCAATTTATTTTACCTGACAATTGACCACGTGCTTGACTGCCAAGTCCGCGACCGGCCGGATGAAATTCGGCAGAATATTATCCTTCACGCTACAGAACAAGTCCAACGAGTAGGTGTGAATATGCTCCCAAACGAACTTCGGAAGCTGCTCAATCTCGCCCATCGCACTGAAATTCAACACCACTCATTTAGCAAGAATATACATGAGAAGAGAAATGAAAAAGCGAAAAGTACCTTCCACCTTGACGGCAAGTGCGGACATACTCCGTCGCCAGCACCAACTGCGAACGAATCGACCGCGTCAAGGCCAGACTCTTGCTCTTTTTGTACAGGTCCATGTTGCAGTCCTTCACGTCGAACAACGGATCGCGATAGATTCGTGCGATGAAATCCGCGGCAAAGTTGCTGACGTAGTGCTTAGTGAAATCCCATTTGAGGAGGACCCGTGCCGGTATGAGGGCGGTCTTGTACTCGTGGCAGCATACGCAGAAATACTTGCCAGTGTACTCGCAAAAACGCATGCGGGCCTGCTGATAGGCGTCCATTTTGCCGCCGCAGCCGGCACAGCGGTTCTTCTGATTTACAATTCCCACCTGAAAATCCCATCCCAAAATAGCTAGATATTTTGCTCTAGCCATTAAAAAAAACAGACAGACAATTAGACCGAAAAAACGAAAAGAGAAGCAGACGCAGTCAGACAGACAGCCAGATAGCCAGACAGACAGCCAGATAGCCAGACAGACAGCCAGATAGCCAGACAGACAAACAGCCAGACAGACAAACAGACAGACAGACAAACAGACAAACAGACAGACAGACAGCCAGATTGCCAGACAGACAGAGAGACAGAGAGACAAAGAGACGGACAAACAAAGAAACAGACAAAGAGACAAATAGACAGACAGACAGACAGATAGACAGACAGACAGACAGACAGACAGACAGACAGGCATATACGGGAAGACAGACAATCGGTTTACCTTGAGAGTAACGTGCGGCTGGATGTGATAAATAACTTGTGGCCTCAATGGAGCCCATTCCAGATTTCCCCTTATCCGGCCTTGTTGTTCCCGTTGCGGCGAATCTGGCGAGATGAAGGTACCTTTCGGGAGCGGTAGGAGACTCTGTGGAGCGTCAGATTCGGATACCAGCCAATCCATCTCACAGGCGTTGGGTAGGTGGTGTTCGCTAAACTTCCGCAGCAAGCTGACAGCAATCGACTCGGCGCTGTTGGACGGCTGATCCGTGGCTCGGACCCGCCAGGTGGGTCCGCAAGCAGGTGCGGCGGTTACTGGCGCAGCGTCGCGTTGGTCATCGGCAGGAAGGAACTCCATCGTGATGGGGGAAGACCAGAGCTGTTGTGGGGAATGATCGGCTTGCATCAGCGGAAATGTCAGCGAATCGTCATCTTCTGAAGCGCAAACAGAATCTTAGAACTCTTATTTCTTGCAAAATAATATTATCGGAAATTTTTAGCGATTAAAAGCACTTTATCTAAACCAATAGATGCATCAATTTGAAAGTTCATAGTATCCTAAAATTTTTCATCACTTAACAACAATAAAGAAAATGATACATGAAATCGTGAAAACCAAATTCGAAAATTTAATTGAAGCAGGAGACAAAATTTAAGTAAGCTTAAAGAAGGTATTTTAAGAAAAATTTCCCTTAAAACCTTCCAAGCTTCTGCATGACAAATAAAATTAATTACTTTATTTATTTATAAAGTTATTTAGTAAGTCAATTAGTAATATTTATTATTTTATTTAATGAATTAAAAAAATCTCTCTTAAATACCTAATTGAATCAGCTTCAGTTTGGTTAAAATTAGAAAGTTAAATAAAATTCTAAACTTAAAAGTTCATAAGTTTTTACTGAAATTCAGACTTTTTGGATTGATACAGTACTCAAACTTTGGTAAAATATGAGTTCGGCGAGAGTATTCAGAATTTGAAATTTTTGACGACCAGAAAAGATCCAAAAAATATTCTGAATCGATCGCCGTAAGCAGAATTTCGATCGGAGATCAGGGGGCGGAGTTATGCACGTAATGTGTTTTGGGTAACTTGCAATGGGCCTAAAGCGAGGACGTTTTTTGAAGAAGAAAAAAAACAGCAAAAGTTTGCAAATTGAAGATAATTAGACAGGAAAACAGTGAGTGAAAGTTGCGATTGTATTTTTCGTGAAAACACGTTCGGCGACCTGTCTTGAATTTCAGACTAAAAACAAGCCGCCAGGTTCCCCTTAAGTTAAGTTACAGTAAGCGACAGGAAAAAGTGGAATGGAGGGTCCGAGCGATAGACAAAAGGGGCGGGGCAAGGGGTTAGATTAACACAATCAGTAAATCGACCAGCAAAGCTGCACCGCTTGTTTTGTGGTCACTTTAAATCGTTTTAAAGTCACTGGTTGATTAGTTGATTGCATTCAACTAACCCCCCCCCTGCCCCACCCCTTTTGCCCATCGCTAGGACCCTCCATTCAACTTTTTCCTGTCGTTTACTGTGATTACAACTGCTTAGCCATTTATTCGAATATCTACCACCGTAAAATATACTTTCTTCCAAGCTTCCTGACGTGGTCCCAGTACTGGACGACTGTCCATCACTGACCATCCCACGGTACGTCATCAAACCCCGAGCCGTTCGCAGAGCTGCAACCGCCATCGGTGACGACGCCTGCTCCGCACCCAATGACAACTCTTGCTCCGCCCCAAGTGACAACGCTTGCCCCGCCCCCAGTGACGACGCCTGGTCCGCACCCAATGACAACGCTTGCTCCGCACCCAATGAGAACGCTTGCTCCGCACCCAATGAGAACGCTTGCTCCGCCCCCAGTGACGACGCCTGCTCCGCCCCCAGTGACAACGCCTGCTCCGCACCCAATGAAAACGCTTGCCCCGCCCCCAGTGACGAGGCCTGCTCCGCCATCGGTGAAGACGCCTGCTCCGCACCCACACTTGATCCAGGCGACCTTCCCATGACCATTTCATCATCGCTCGTCAAGCCACCGCCACGGTTGGACGAGCCTGTAGCAGGCCCAGCCCATTTACGAGTCTTCCCGTGACGCCGCTCATACTGCATCTGCTCGACGGCGGCAATGATGACATCCGAGACGAAAAAGTGGGCATTCTCCCGCTCCAGGTCTGCACACGTCTCGGTGTCCTGCATTTGATCAAAATAGTCTCTAACAAAATAGTATTTAATTTCGTACTTGTTAAAACATTGTTCATTTCATTTATTTCCATTGAGCTAATCAAATTTATTACCACTCCTTAGATGTAATAAAATATCTTTGAAAATAGAAGAACCTGATAAAATATAAAATATAACACTACCTGTGACTGAAGGTACCCGATGAGTGATTGGCCCGGTCTCGGCGGGCTGAAGTAGGAGGAATGGGCGAACGAGACGGTGCGCTCCGGGAGGGACGACGGCATGGAGCCGCGAGAGAAACTCTGCCGGCGGGGTTGTCGGACCGGGCTGGCAGTGCGGTTCGAGTTGGGCGGTAGGTAGTCCAGGTTGGAGCGCGAACGGGTGTGGAGGATGGGCTTGGTTCGAACTCTGCAAGGGAGACAACCGAAGAATCGTACAAACAGACAGTAAACCAGACCAGGATGGAGTTAGTATTCAGAATGTATTCAGATAAATAATCCACAGGCATTTGGTCGGGCAATGGACCAGGCAGGCATGTACAAGCCGTTAGACAAGCAACTGGACACAGATGTATTCAGACAATCAAGTGAAGAGGCGTAAAGTTAGACAAGCACCAAAACAGATGATATTCAGACAAACAGTCAGACGGTCGGACAAACAGTCAGACAGAGCCTTGGTCAAACAAACAGTCAGACAGAGCCTTGGTCAGACAAACAGTCAGACAGAGCCTTGGTCAGACAAACAGTCAGACAGAGCCTTGGTCAGACAAACAGTCAGACAGAGCCATGGTCGGACAAACAGTCAGACAGAGCCATGGTCGGACAAACAGTCAGACAGAGCCTTGGTCGGACAAACAGTCAGACAGAGCCTTGGTCGGACAAACAGTCAGACAGAGCCTTGGTCAGACAAACAGTCAGACTGAGCCTTGGTCGAACAAACAGTCAGACATAGCCTTGGTCGGACAAACAAGGTATTAGGTGAAACGGACATCAAGACAGACAACATGCAACCTTGTGGAAATGCTGGAAACGGACGCACCGACGCACAACAGACGTGTAGAAAGTCTGCAACGCAGACAAGCGACCAGATAAGCAGACCGAGGCTTAGAAAACAACCCAGAATCCAGCATAAGAGGCACTTACGCAGCCGGTGGAGGCGACTGGAATTGGACCGCTTCGACCGTCACTTTCACCGGTGAGCTGACCACAATCTTCGGGGTCATCACTTTCTCCCACCCATCCACGACATCTGTTGCTTCAGTTTCATTGACAATTTCACCCGCAACCCGATGATTGTCTATCGGCTCCAGATCCTCATCAGGCACTTCTTTCACTTCTCCATCAGAGGCGTCCCCGACATGCGGTAGCATCCTGAGAGCTCGACAAACTCTGCCGCAGTCGGCCTGATTACGGAGCGGCGCAAAGGAGAGGTAGAGATCGGCCAGGCTGCAGTCGTCCTCCAAGAACGCCAGGAATTTGAGTCGCGCGGGGAGCGACTTGAAGAGGTCGATCACGACGGCGAAGAGGACTTCCCGCTTGGCGGGGTCCACCGCCGGGTGGGGCAGCTGCAAGTCGTACTCTTCGATCGGTTGGCTAGAAGGCCCAGTCGAGTGCTGCTGCTGCTTAGTCGATTGCGCAAGACTTCGAAGAAACACCAGCAAGGTGAGGAGCTGAAAAAAGCAGTCTGTTTATCAGTTAATAAATCAATCAATCGACAGATGCATACAAGCTAGGAGACAGATCCATGAGCACGTCGACCATAGA
>LRSR01007186.1:0-18987 GCA_001579985.1 Hypsibius dujardini
GTCCTGTGGGCGAGATCAAAGCCCGTCGTCGTCTCGCGGTCGAACTAAATATATTCTCGGACAGTTATTCGTGAATTCTCTTTGGTGGCGTTAATTATTTGTCTGACATTATTCTATGTCGTTAATTAATCTTCCACTGCGCCATATCTGTCCCTGTTATATCCGAATAACAACTGAAGCTGCCTGACTATCTGCTACCGTTCTGAAAGAATGTTCCAGGACCTTGACCGATTTGTACACATTTTTATTTTACAGTTTGTGGCTTCCTTCTCATGTAAAAGGGCCTTCTCTCGCGATGGATTCAATATTGACCCGACATGGATACAGTTTAAATGGAATAAATAGAATAAATGACCAATTTACAGCCCAATTCAATTTGACCCCTCTATTGATAAAACTCGTTTTAAACTTTAATACTGTGACAATAAACACCGGATTGACACACACACAGACACACACACACACACACACTGTTGAAGGTTTGGAGGTTTCCATGCCTCATTGCGCGCAGCAGGCATCGGCATTGATAGTATATTTGCATGTCAGTGGGCGGTGTGAGGGTGGTTCAACTCTGCCTCACAGTTACACACACCTTTCTGTGGGTGTTGCTGAACTGATTTCCCTGGCTAAATATAATCTCCTAAATTATTTTATTGTGTTGCGTCGAAAAATGCGACCTCAATTGCGGATCTACAGTACTACTGTAATTGTTAGTAATTATTTGAAATGGCTAATTGATTGATAATTTCTGCCTGATTTAGAACAACTATAAAAAAATAATAATTAACGAGTAAAAACTATTAATCAGTAAAAATAATTAGAATAATTAGGAGTAAATATCAAAAATAATTAATAATCGAAAGAATTGCAGAAATCGGAAAATATGAGTGTAAAAGAATCACAGATTACTGTAATTGTATCTGCAGCGTGCTCTTAGTTGCTGATGGTTTGGAGTGAAGTGAATATGGATTGTTGTGATGTTTTCGAATTTCGCAGTGCCTGTCCGATTGTGCCTTTTTTCTCCTTACTGTGTTCCTTTTAGTATGCTTGTGATATGCATGAATGGAACCAAGTAGCAAAGCAAGTAATTACTTTGTTCATTGTTTACAGGCATCAGTGCGACATTCATGCCGGACGGCGGATACTATTATTCTCAGCTGAAATATTTTCCAGAAATCGCCACCGGTCAGCTGTTTGTCGGCGGACGGGACGCCCTGTACCGGCTCAATCTGTCGGACCTGACCCTGCTGGAGGAGATCTCTCAAGAGAGCAATGCCACGCAGCAGGCAAACTGCCGGGGGCTTCGGATCGAGGGTGAGGACTGCCGGAACTACATCACGCTCCTCCTGAAGAACCCCTCCGCCGACCACTTGCTCACGTGCTCGACCAATTCCCGCGAGCCGGAATGCCTCTCGAGAAATGTGGGTTTGTTTGCACAAAAGTCCACTTGCCAGGCTGATTGCCTTTTCTGTCGTGTCTGAATTTATATTTTTGCCACATAGATGTAGCACGTAAAATTTTACGTGTGCAAGATAAATGGCTGACTTTTGTGTTTGTCCCTCTTTCTGACAGGCGACCGATCTAGAGCAAACGATAAGGCACGACTCCGGCCTGCTCCGGAGCCCAAAATCAAAAAACGATTCCGCAGTGGCGTACATCACTGACAACGGGGACCAGTAAGTGGAAGCGGAACGGAAGGGTGGGAAACGTTCGTTCTTGGTTGATGGATTTTTTCGTAGGTATTTTGGGTATGGCGCGAACAAGGAGGTTAGACCGGCCTTCACTCGCCATAGACGCGACGCACCAATTTTGCGGACGCCCCAGACCAGTACCGACTGGCTGAATGGTATCTTGACCGAAAATTCAAACAGCTACAAATTATTTTGTGGATGGGCAGACAGATGTAGACAGACAAGAGCATGCAGGCAGACTGACAGGCAGGCAGGCAGGCAGGCAGACCGACAGACTGACAGAAAGGTAGGCCGGCGGGCAGGCAGACAGACAGACATACTGTTAAACATCTCGACATACAAAAAAACAGCGACAAACGCAAGTGAGAAGACAAACGCAATGTGGAATTAGTTCGTTGCATCTGGATCCGTATTTTCTTTCCATCCACGCATGCTTTTCATCATATGTCTGTCTTGCTCATGTAACATCTTCCAGATGCCGAATTCGTGGAAATCTTCCCAAGTGATCCGTTTATGTACGTCCTGTTCCGTGAAAAGGCGGTGGAGTATTTGGAGAAATCCAATAAACTGAAGCCGGTCTACAGCAGAATAGCTCGCGTTTGCCAGGTACCGTAATTGGGTTTACAACACGAGCTTCCTTCCTGGTCCATTCCCGGTTGCATGATTATTTGATTAAACCTTCGCGGTTCGACACATCAATCCCGACAGCTCCTTGTAGTAGTGCATTGGCCGTCCCCATGCAGGACAGTATTTTTTCTTCAGAATGATGTCGCGGAACAAAAGCCAAAGACACGAGGTGCCAAACCGACCGTTGAAGTTGCTGAGGTTCGTTTCGATTAAGGTCAAGTAGCGTTGGGTCCAAATTTTTGCTTTTTGCATAATGCCTGTCGGCTTGAGTTTTTATCTTCGTTTCTGTCGACTAATCCGTTTAGTTAACTGTCTGTTTATCCATTTGTCTGTCTGTCTGCCCGTATGTTTTTCTATCTGCATGTTTGTTTGTCTGTTTTTCTGCCTGTCTGTCTGTCTGTCTGCTTGTTTGTCTGTCTGTCTGTCTTTCTGTCGACTTGTTTGTTTCACTATCTGTCTACCTCTCTGTTTGCCTGTTTATATTTCAGATGTCTGCCTGTCAAGCTTAACTTTTTTCTACTTTATTGGCTTGCCCCCATGCATGGCTCGCTCTCAAGCTCTCTTTCTCTCTGTGACTTAATAACGTTTTCACGCTTTTTTCATTGTAGTGGACGACTTTTCAAAAAGCCCGCCTGGAATGCCCTGGGGAAGATCGTTCCACCGCCACTCTGTTTGATCAAATGGCCCAGGCCGTCATATTGGGCGGAGAAGCCGCGGCGGAACAGACGTCAACGCACCATCCGGCGACCATCGCCGGAATCTTCAACGCACCCGGGTAAGCAGAGCACAGAGAAGTTAGATGGGTCGCTGTATTGACAGAATGGCTCACTAGCTCGATCGTTCTTTCCGCTGTGTGTTGTGTCGTGTCTTCTTTTCCCCATCTTAATTTAACAAAGTAGCGGCATTATAAAGATTGATTCTCTCTCCCCTACCCCTCTTTCGATGGTTTTTTTCTCTTTGCTGGCTTGCCTTGCCTTGCGTGTCTGATCAATGAGTTTTGTTTCAAGTCACCACAAAGTGACACACTTGTCAAATTTCCCACGCTGGTTATTAATAATCTCTTGCGGCTACGTAATGGTGGACAACTGCTGCCGCTGGGGGGGGGGGGGTTCTCTTGATCTGCTTCACCGAGCGGCACGGTGGATGATGATGGCACCCTCTTGAGATGAGAGACACTACCGGAGTGGTGGTGCTGGCGGTAGCGAAAATCATTTAGTGTAGAAACAAAGTGTGGTGATGGTAATAAGCAGTTCGTTAAAATGAATAATATTGCGGTGCCTGAGAGAGAGAGAATGAGTGAGTACGTTTTTTTCGAAGGATGTTGCGCATTAAAATTGGCCACCTACGGTGACCGCATCAATGGTGGACACTTGCATTATTAGGGTGGTCGAGTGTCTAGTAATTTAGTAATAGCTCTACTAGTGCTTGAGATATTTTACGCCTGCTCTATTGAGATTTCAACAATATTTTGTCTGTCTGTTGTTGTCTGTCTGCCTGTATATTCATATGCCTGTTGGTCTGTCTGCCCGTTACTGTACATTTGTAACTTTTCGTTTGTGTCTGTCTGTCTGTTACTGCTAACTGGCTCTATCTGTATTTTTATCACCAACAGTTCAGGTTTTTGGTTTTCAAACTAAACTGGTAAACATAATCATATTGTCTGTGTGTCTTGGGTCTCTATCAGTATTATTTGTCTCTCTCGCTCTCTGATTGCCTGACTGTTGTCTGTCTCTCTATCTGTCTGTCTGCCTGCCTGTATGCCTGCCTGTATGCCTGTCATTCGGTCTGTATCTCTGGCTGTTTGATATTGATAATTTGTCTCCCAGAAATGAAGTACAGTACGATTACAGCGAATCGAAGCAGATAAATCACCGTCCTTCGGGTCTCATGATTCAATTGCGACAATTTTTTCACTTGCAGGAATGATATTTATGGAGGGGCAATTTGTTTGTACGACATGGTTGGTATTCAGAAGGCCTTTCGCGGACACTACCAGTACCAGCCGTCAACAGATGCGACTTGGATCAAAACACCAAATGACCTTCCTCAGTTTAATGTACGTCGACATTGATGACCAGTCTAAGTGCTACTTGCTCTAGATTTCCACATTTTATTGACGCATCTCTTGTGTGCGTGTTTGCTTATTACACACAGTGTGAGGTGAACGCGAGCAAGGGAAATGTGACCGCACGGATTGCGGACTTCAAGAAGGTGTTGATGTATGATAGCGTGCTGCCCAAGTTTGAAAAGGCGATTGTTGTTGAAGAGATGGCTCGGTAAGTCACTGTACAAACGGCGTTTGAAAATAGGGCTAATTCCAACTACTAATATAAAGATGATCCAGTTCAGGCGGTAGATGTGCACGCATAGAGATATACTGAATTGTAAAGAGACAGAAATATTGACAAGCATATAGGCAGGTAGGTAAGCAAACAGACAGGCAGATAGGGAGGCAACAAACAGACCAAAAGACAGGCAGGTAGATAGACAGACCAGCAGGTAGAGAGACAGACCAACAGACAGACAGACAGACAGACAGACATAGAGACATACAGACAGACAGACATAAACTCGTACGGACTAAAATGTGTTGACCATTATTTTTGTAGATTCCGTCTACTAGCTGCGGAACAGCTCCGACTACCTGACGGCAGTGACTATTACGTTTTCTACGCATTGACAGAGCTGCCGGGCCGGCGGTTGGACATACGGAAATATGTCCTTGATACTTCAGAAAACCGCAGCAGCCGCAATCAGGCTTGTCTCGTCCACGTATGGAACAGCCTGTTCTGGCCACTTGAGGATGTGATTAAAATGACACTCATTCAGCAAGAGCACGCGTTGATTGTCGGAACGACAGACAGGGTCATCCGGTTAAGCACCCTTGTCTGCCAGCGGCACCTCACGAAACGGTAGGGCAATGCCTCTGTGTTCATTCTGTTATCTGAGAAGCGTTGATTTATTTCTCGGTTCTTCACAAAGGCTTTCTATGTTTAAAATAGCATACCTAAGCAGTCAGTCAGGCATATTGGCAGACCATGACAGAGACAGACACACAAACGCACACAAACCAGAGAGACAGGTATACTGTAGACAGACAGATATTAAGGCAGACAAACAGATGGACGGACAGACGGCCCGGTAGACAGGCCGACGGACGGGAAGGCGGACAGGAATCACAAACAGTTATTTAAGTATTTCGATTATGGACTTTGCTTTTCAGGGGTTGTCTGGACTCGGGCGATCCTCATTGCGGTTGGAACGCGAACGGCAACACTTGCACTGAGCAGCCTTTGGAAACTTCCCGAGACGACTGGGCACGTTCACGTTCCACCACTTGCTCCACGGAGAACTATTTCGAACCATGGGAGAGTTCACCGTGGCAGGTATGTGAGGTCGCCAGCGAACGTCAGTCTCGCGAACAGTGCCAATGTCGAAAGCAACGCTGCGTGTCCTACAAGTGCCTTGCTCTGGAAAAAGAGCCTGTTCAAATCGAGAACTGCACGCGAGACGGGAACTGGACGGACTTCTCCGATTGGAGTGCTTGTTCGGTTTCCTGTGGCGGTGGGAGGCGTAGTCGCACCCGGACGTGCACTAATCCAGCACCGCAGTTTGGCGGCCTGGATTGTGGTGGTTCGGCCATTGAGGCAGAGGAATGTGGCAACGACATCTGTCCCCCTCAAATTCTACGAAGTTCTCTCCCGACGACCAATTCCGGTTCGCAGTTACAGGCGTGGGGGCCGTGGAGTGATTGTTCACAGTCGTGCGGTGTCGGCATTCAGCGTCGAGCTCGGTCGTGCTTGAAGGAGGATGCAAATACGGACTGTGCCAGTCCGCAGACGGAAACTCGGGAGTGTAATCAGGCCGTTTGCCCGGCGATAGAAACTTTTTCCGATTGGACGAATTGGGTGACCGTTTCCAATGAGGCCGGTAAGTAACGTCTTTGTGTATGTTCACTACGTAATTACTGCGACGGCATGTGATGGTGGTTTATGGGTACTCTGTTCCTGTCTGACTGTCTGTCTTTTTGTCTGCCTGCTTTTATGTTCACTGTTGGTCTGCGTGTCTGCCTGCTGGTGCCTGGCTCTTTTTTTGCATAGCTATTTATCTGTCTGTCAGTCTGTTTGAGTTTCTGTCTGCCTGTCTGAATGCCTGCCTGCATACGACAGTTACAGATAAGAAATCAACTTTGTGTGTTTTGCTCGATGGGATTTGTAGATGTGCCGAATTGGGTGCGAATCTTCTGCGTGTTCCATCAATTAATAATATTCCTCTGTTTTTGCTGGATTTGGAACGCTGTTTTTTTCTTCGGCAGTTTCGCCCACCTCATCTGGTGCGTTTCAGGAACACCAATACCGCTGCAAAGGCCGTTTCGACCCTTCCAAGAGCCCACAGGAGCTTGCGATCACCATTCAACACGCGGAGCGCTTTTGTCCCACTGCCAGCTCCTGTCATTCGAGGCGGGAGTTTGACCATGCCCTCCAATCAACCTGGACCCAGTGGTCCGGTTGCGATGATGCTTCGCTGCAGTACCGATACCAAAACTGCGCCGGTTCCCAACAACGTGTCTGTTCGGGAGCAGGAAAGATGAGTAAGTTCGACAGAGTTCGACCCAATAGGCCACTGCTTTTTAACTTAGTCGGACATGAAACATATATTCAACCACTATTGAATGTTTGGTAGATGATGAGGTATTTCCGTGGGGCTGCTGGTCAGATTGGACGCCTTGTGAGAACGCGAAGCAGAATCGCTTCCGTATTTGTGTTTTTAACGGCAAAACTTGCACGCGTGGAGACACAAGTCGAGAAGAGCGGATTTGCAAAAGCGATTGTGAGTTTGATTTCTGCTCATATTATTATGTGCGCCGGCCTACTTACTTACCTGTCTGTTATCTCCCCTCGATGTCTGAATCTCTATATGTCTCTCGGTCAATTTCTCAGGCTGTCTGTCTGTCTGTCTGTCTGTCTGTCTGTCTGTCTGTCTACCTGCCTGCCTACCTGCCTGCCTATGCCTCTGTCTAGTCTGCCTGCCTGCCTGCTTCTCCATCTGTCGGCCTGTCTGTAGGGAGAATGAGGCGGTCTCTTTTCTAGTATTTTTTTCATCTCAAAATTACAACAATTGCCCTTTACGCAGACGAATCAGACATGGTAGTAGCCGGATCCATCACTGCTCCCGGTGGCGGCTACCTCTTCCTCATTCTCGGCTGCGTAATCTCCTTCTGCGCCGGAATGGCAGTCGTCGCGTCGGTCATCTTTTTCCGCCGCGAAAAAGGCAATAACGCCATCCATCACCGCCACATCTCGCAGCAGAACACGTACGCCGCCGCGTCCAGCAACAAACTGACCCCCTTGATCAGGATAAACGGGAACGGCTTTTACGCCCACTCGGCTGTGAAGGATCTCGATGAAACGACACCCGAAGGGGATACATCGCCTGCCTCGGAATCGGGACCGTTCCGGCGGGAGCGTTCACTGTCGCCGGACCCGCAGTTGAAGCCGGGCAACCGGCTCTCTCGTCAGTATTCCGCCAAAAGCAACAACGGCGCTCCGCTCCGCAGCAGTCATGCACGACAGGGATCAGTGCGTCATAAGGCCGGGTCGGAGGATCATTTGTACTCTTGATCAGTTGCCTTATCCACCGCATCCTTCCACCGGGAAACGGTTTACCCGACGACCGGTTGTTTCCGGTCGCTATCCTTAATTTTTCCTGAAACTGGCTCAAAACGGGCTGTGATTTTGATTTTTTTTGTTTTCTCCTCCTCTGCCTTAAGTCTTTGCAAGTTTGAATATTCGAAGATGCAACGTCGTTTGAACCGGATGTCTTTCTGAGACATATTTTTTTGTACTGTATTTCGCAATGAATTACGTTCGTTTGCCTGTTAATATTTATCAGCAGCTCTTTGACTTGCTCGGTGTGATCCTTAATTGAATTTGGTTTTTTTTCGTCTTTTGTTTTGCCAGTTTCGTAGCAGTAATATCGCACACTTTGTTTTTTTTTCCTGGGGCCATTGGTTGTTGCCTCGTGTAAATCCTAAGTTTTAATTTTGACTGATCAACGCTATGCTATACTGTCTGCGTGTAAGAGAAAAAGTGGCATCTTCCATGGCATTAAAGAACTTGTCAATAATTATCGTTTTGATGTGCTTCCTTCACTCGTACCGCCAGACCGGGGCACCGGGCGCCACATTCACCTGTCGAATACCGCCATCTCGTCTGCTACCTGCTACACGTGTTACAGGGTGTCCGCCTTGGATGCCTAACTTCGTCCGCATGCCCCGCCCCCCTCCCCCTGACCAGTGGTCAGCTTGGTGGAATGTAGCAACCAATAGCGCAACAGGATCCTGGATTTACATCCTTGACCTTCTTCTCGCGCTCTGATTGGTCATCTGATTGGTTTCGCTCCTCCTTTTTGCCATTTCATCAAACACATGTACTCGTACAGATACAGTATGAGGGAAGGGTCCTGGAATGGGCCACCCTGGAATCAAAACTTCCAGACAGGTTTTGGCTATCACCAAGCTCCTAAGCGACAGAGAATAATTGACAACTCCGGTGGAACGCGTGTCAGATATGGAGAAAAGTTGTGGAAACGTATTTAAAAAACGAAATGATTAGACGGTTGGAAAAAGCTCCTTTAGAGGTCGCTGACTATGCAGTAACTCATTAGCTTCCGATTAGTTTGTGACAGAGCGCCCCCTGCCACCCGGTGGCCCATTCCAGGGTATGGAAAAGTCAAGTGGCCCATTCCAGAGCCCTTCCCTCTTACTATTCGTACGCGTACTGCACACTTTGATTTTGTTTTCTCCCAGCGTCTTCTTCTTTGTCGGTCTTCGGGTTTTCCGCTTCGGAGTGAGGTTGATTTAATTGCAAGAGAGCACGTTATTTTCTTTCGGGGATTCTGAAGAACTTCGGGTGTTTGTAATCCTGGGCCAAGGAGATCCGCGTCGTGGTCTTTTAATTTACTTTAGATTCCAAACAACAAAATGGATCAACTGGACGAGCTCGCCAGTCTGATGATGCTGGAGGACTCACCCGACTCTTCAGAGGCTGACGGACAGCCGACGGAGGAGACCAACGATGGCAGTGATTCCTGTGCTTCCTTCCTGGACGGTTCGACGGAGCCCGTCGTCATTGTCGGTGAGAAAAAACGACGAGGTTGCGAAATTTCGTTATGTATTGAAGCGAAGGATTGATCAATTGATTGATTACTGAGCTTGAACTTGCATTGATTCTGTAAACAATTGATTGATTGTTGTCTTAAGCAACCATCTCTACAAAAACGCTTCACCTCGATCACAAACGTTAGAATTTATTTTGTTCCTACTTTTGGCCGTGAACAAACTTAATGAGCCGGAACCAGGTGCCTATCTACTACATCCACTCCATTTAGATGTAGTACATCAGTGCCGGGGGGGCGGGCATCACTTTTATTTTCCGTGCCTTAAATAGGCAAAACACGTATATTTTTATATAAATTTCTTATATTAAAAATCTAGCTTAGCTACTTTTGTTTTTTGTCTAATTTTGTTAGAAACACTTGTCCAAAAAATATTGTGTTCGTACTGTACTGCACTGTACTTGGTTTATTTTTAGTCGGAATTAGTATTAGTTGCCTAATATCAGTATTCCCTTTTAAATCGTTAGTAACTAAAACGTCAAAAAAATTTCAGACATTCTCCTCGAGTAAAAAAAACAGCAAGTTAAATATTGAAACTTTTGGTTAATTTTAGTTTAGTGTTTAGATTTAGTCATCCCCAGGTGTGAAATTTATATTTTGTTCGCATTTCTCAGCAGTCACCGAATTTAGGATCGTCAAATGTTAGCCTATTTTACCTTACAGAATCATCCGTCAAACGTGGGGCCGGGATCCTGGTCGGTCTGCACAGGGATTTTGAGGTGGATTTTAGCGCGGGCAACAGCCATGACCAAGCGACAGGGGACGACGACGACAGCGAAGAGAGTCTAAAATTCAAAAACGAGCAAGATGTTCGCTTCATCTGGGATCAGTACCGAGCTGGCTTATGGGTAAATCCGAATTGTCAGCATCTAATTTGTGGCGCGTCTCTCCGATGGAACGCGGGAAATTGCACATTATAAATACTTTTTTTCTAATTTAATCTTGCTACGAGTCGTGCCGTAGTATTACGATAGTGCGATTATACGAAAGTCTCAATTGCAGGCTCCGTATCCAGAATTTTATCTGTCTGATACCGCGACCTCGGACGATGACCTTACAGTATTCGAACAGTTGAAGGCATCGATGGAATTGGTGACAGAGTCTGGATCTGCTGACCGTTACATATACAAGCGGACTCTTACCGGTGGCTCGGGAATTCCGGTGGGCCATAAGCAGTTCGTGGTGGTGCATTACGCCGCGTACGTGGAGTACGCCGACGAACCAGTTGATGTGGCGTATTCCCGAGCAATGAAGCGGTCCTTCAAGCTCCAGTAAGTCATCTATGGCTAACTGTAAACTGACCGTAGTACTGACACAAATGGTATTGGAAGTGCGGGCAGACAGACAAGCACACAGACAGACAGACAGACAGACAGACAGATAGACAGACAGACAGACAGACAGACAGATAGACCGACACCCAGATACATGCGCAATGATAAGTGCGGACAGACTGACAAAGTAGGCAGACAGACAGCGACAGACGGATAGACAATAGCAAAATGCAAAATTAATGTGCAATATGTTCATGTAGAGTGGACAGAGGCAATGCTCTGCCTGGATTCGAAATGGCAATCAAGTCGATGACTCAGGGAGAGTCCTCCATTTTCATTGTTTCCAGCAACTTGGCCTATGGTAAGTTTTGATGAAAGGGCAAAGATGACAGAATTCACATTTTGCATATACTTTTGGTAGGCAAGTTCGGCTGTCCGCCGCGATATCCGGGCGATGCCGAAATCTTTTACTTCATCGAAGTGATGCGTGTGGCCAACAACGATCCCCTGGAATTGGCTATGCAGTTACCGGCGGAGGAGCGGGAGCAACTAAAATTCTCCGATGTCAAGAAGATTTTGGCCAAGTGCTTTGCTCGGGTGGATTTCTTCTTCAAGCAGGCTGATTACAAACACGCTCAGCCCTTTCAGCGATGGGTACAATAATGTTTGTAATTGCAGGATCCCGAGCGTTGTACGCTTGATTCGTGCTGTGCCCGATCCCTCGGCATTCTGTATCATTCATTGGTGTCTCGTTGTAGGCAACCGATCTGCTGGAACATTGCCGGACCGCGGATGAGGCGGAGGATAAGATCCGCGAGAAGCTCCTCTTATCTGCCTACTCCAACGGAGCGGTCATCGCGCATCGGTTGCGTCAGCCAAAGGGTGTGATGTACCATACAGGCAACGTGTTGAAACTGGACAGAACCAACCGAAAGGTACTTGTACTCATAATGTGAGTAGGGCTTTTGCAGGACTAAGCGCACAGAAGACAGACCAATAGCGCCAGGCAAACGTACTAATGCAGATTAATTCAGTGAGACATTTACAGCTGGAGACATGCTAAGAAATGTGTAGGCGGAAAGACAGACAGACAAACAGAAAGACAGACAAGATAACAGACAGACTGACAGGCAACCAGGCAGGCAGGTAGAAAGACACAAAGGCACACAGACAACAGACAAATAGACGGACAGGTGTGCAGACGCACATTGCTTCGATATGCAGAAATTGTTCTCTCAGGCTCTCTATCTTCGGATCTCGGCGTGCCTTGATCTGAAAGACCGGATCGAAGCGAAGACCCTGTGTCAAAAGGCCGCCGCATTATACAAGGACACTGACCAGTTCTCCAAGCTGCTGAAGAGGATTGAAGCGGATGACGAGACGGAACGAAAACGGGAGCGCGAACTCTATGCGCGGATGATGGGCGTCAGCGATAAGTCCACTAACAACAAGCCTACCGCTAAGGAGGAAGCGGCAGCTCCAATTGTACATGCGCTGACTATTGCAGCAACCAAGAACGGACAACCTGCCGCCGGCACTCCCGCTAATCGCTTTGATGCAATGATCTCCAGCTTTAGCGAGGACCCCAATCAGCACGAGACGATTTTCAGCCTGAAGGGTTTCTCCGTTCGAGATGTTCAGCATCTCGACAGCGCCGCCGATAGGTACGGAATTTTTACGAAGTATTTGTTGAACGAATTGAACGTGAAATTGTGGAAGCCTTCTCGGATCCCTTTGATCTGTGAATCCGTAAATCATCACTAAGCTACTTTTTCGGAGACGCTCAAGGACATCAGCATTTCAAGGTCATATGAGAAGAACGGTAATCACACTCTGGTAGATGTCACCGCTGATAAACTTGTTTTTCCCGTCTCTGCTTAATTTGAATTTATCACGAATTCTACTTCCTCTAAATGAATTTGTTGCAACTTCTTTGTTACAAATTCAGGTCACCACTTCGTGGGCCGTTCGTTCTAGCTTTATGCTCTCTGGTTCGATTAGTTCCTTCCTCCGTTCTGCCGCCAGAGTAGACTTTCCTTTTTTGCTACATGTATTACATATGAATAATGCGCGAGTTTTTTTGCCGCAAAGCGCTAAAGCGATGATTACATACTCCAGATTGTTTCATTTTTTCACTTCTCTGTTCCATCTTGACTTTAAGATAGATTTTGAAGCTCAGAAGTCCAGGACAGTTTTTGATTGCAAACGGGCAGTGTCAGCCGTTACAATGGTCAACGAGGAACTGGTTTGAGGTAAGGGCACTGGAATGGGCCACTTGACTTTCCCGTACCCTGGCGTGGGCCACCCTGGCGTGGGCCACCCTGGAATCAGAACTTTCACACAGGTTTTGGCTATCGCCAAGATTCTAAACGACAGAGAATAATCGATAATCCGGTGGAACGCGTGTCAGATATGAAAAAAAGTTGTGGGAACATGTTTAAAAACGAAATGATTGGACAGTTGGAAAAAGCTCACTAAGGGTATTCAAAGTTCGATTATTTGCAGCGATTATCTCGCTAATTCAAACTCGCTAATCTCCCTGGTTTTGAAGATAAGCGAAAAAAGCAGCCAAGGAGCTGCTTTTCTCGGTTATCTGCTCGCTAATTGTGTGCATCTGTCTTGTGAGTGGTCCATGTCAGTTGAGATTAGCGAAGGAGACACAGCCTCAGGTAAGCCAGGGGGCGTGTCCTCGTATCACCGTTGCATTGACGTGCAAAACCAGGGAGATTAGCGAGTTTGAATTAGCGAGATAATCGCTGCAAATGATCGAACTTTGAATACCCTTACTATAGAGAACGGTCATTATGCAGTGACTCATCTTTTTTTTATTAATTCGCGAGAGCGCCCCCTGCCGCCCGGTGGCCCATTTTAATTACTTCCTCTTTCTATTCCTGAAGTGCATTGCTTAGTGCCTTTCCCAATTATAGTATCATGCCGGTAGAATGGTAACTGGTTTTTTGTCCAGTTTTCAGACTGGGAGAGAGTGTTGATTAAATTGTCTGCATTGGGCATGTGTGCCTCTGCTGAATAGCGCCTTTTCCAGTCTGGAGTGAGGTTGAATAAATTCTCTGCATTGGATCATGTTTGAATTCGTTCGTGTAGATGTCCGGCGGTCAACATCCGTTGGTTAGCGCCTTTTCCATCTTCACTCACTTGTCAGAACATCAGGTTTTCCGCTCTAGAGTGGCTTTGATTAAATCGCCTGCATTGGATCGTTTAAATTCGTCCATCCACATCTTTAGGTCTGTTGATTAGCGCCTTTTCCATCTTTACTCTCCCCGTTTTCCACTCGGGGAGTGAGATTGATTAAATGTGCCGGCATTGGATTGCGTCAAGTTCAGAGTTCTCTAACTTTGCCTTATGATTAGCTCCTTTTCATCAGCAATCCATTCCGGTGGGAAAAAATCCTTCGGCCGGAATCTCCGTCCAGACTCCATGTCCTTATTGTACCAGTGTCGGTAGTAGGTCACCGACTTGGCCACGCTCAAGTACGCCGACCACCAACCGAAGGTCCCCACGCTAATGATCAAATGCTCCATCGACGCGAGCACCTTCATATCTACGGCCGCAACGGACCCTCGCACGAATCGCACATCTTCATCCAGGAAGACTGTCCTGCACCACTCCAAACTGTCACTGATGACGACAAACAGCAACGGCCCAGGTAGTTTGGAACGGACTCTGGCCATAGCTGTCAGGAAGTACTCCTGCGGGGCGGTACGGTGCAGGCCTCTTGTCCGGCTATTTTTCAGGAGATCCCCACGTCTGACATGAACACCCACCAATGTCTGTGAATACGCAGTACCACAACCATTTTTAGTAATAAAATAAAATATATAAAATATAAAATAAAATAAAAATTTATTTTTATTTTATTTAACTTTATATTATTTATTTACCTGGAAAAAAATGTACCGGAAATTAAGGACTTACGACAGCACGACCTTCTGCCGCATTTTGGATCAGTTCCGATGCCTCATCAGTGACGGATTTTCTGAACTGAAATTGCCGTAGAATTTCCTCCTTGCAATGATGAAAGTATTTATAAGACTGGAGGTAGCCGGCGAAATAAACGTTGCTCGAGCCGACCAGGGCGGTGAGGTTGCGGTACTTTTTGTGGTAGACTCCGACACTGGCGTCTTGAATGCGCTTGAAGGACTCCAATGACGAAGCGTTGATTATGGGTAGGTCGATATTCATCGTTTTCAGGAGAGAAAGATCTTTGGAGAGCACCGGACGTCTTCCGTTGGATCGTGCAATGCCGATTATGGAAGCGATGAAAAAAAGGGTGTTTCCGGTGCCGGCCTTGAAGAAACTGTGTGTGACGACTGGAATGTCGTCGTCTAGAGGCGAAATGGAAGCGCTGCAAAAAGAACAATAATTTAGACAAATTTAGACAAACATAAATTAGACAAATATAAAGGTATTAAATTAGTCTTGTTTACACAACGTGTTTCAGTTCAAATAAAATATTAAATTAATTTAATAATTTAATAATAATAATAAATTTAAATAAATCCACAGGCAAATTTTATTTAAGTAAAAACATGATATTATTTAGGGCAAATTTTCAATATTTAAAAGTAAGTTTAAAATAAAATATCAAAATATTTAAAGTCATTTTAATCATTTTAAATAAAAATATGCATATAAATACTTATTTCTATTTCTGTGAAATTAAATAAAATAAAAACGTACTGAGTTTTTATTTACAACCAAAATCCGCTTTTCGAGTCATTTAAAATATCTTTTAAATAATGTCTAAACAACATTAGTAATAATTACAACTGCAGTCGTTGTGCTTGTAAAATCCCTTCTTACTAGTACCGTTGAATATGGACTGCAGTGCTCGATCGACTCTGCAGTATTGAAGCTCTCGTGGTCTCCGCCGGAATGGCCCTTTCTAGGATGATAGAGATGAAAAGAAATCCCAACACGATCACGGCAATGCCAAAGAGTAGGTCGTCGTTCGGTCGCATCGATGCGCAAAACCGTTCGCGCATCGATGCGACTCAGTCTCAGGTCTCAGTTTACAATATGGCAACCCTCGAAAGAAATTCCGGGACCCTACTTCGGGCAACGCTCAAACTAAAGATCTTCATCCAGCTATTCTAGATCCCTACGTGCTACAGGAGTAAATGATTACGCCCACCTGATACCCTTGCAGTTGCATGAAGTCATCTCGTACCGTGGCACAATACGCATGACCAACTTCCAGCCAGGGTGCGCTTTCACGTGGCGTGGTTAAAATTACCAGCTCGTCGTGTAGGCAGTGTTGACTGGACCATAGCGTCAAAGTCGAATTATGTACACACATGAATGATACATCTGCACAAGGTACTGTAAAATAAAAGAAGAAAAACGAGGATTTTAAATGCAAAAAAAAATTGTCAAAAAAGCTATCGCGTAAGTTATCACAAAATAATGGAGGAAATATGGCCGAGGTCGTAGAGCATCTGGATGCGCTACTAGTCATCTGGATGCGCTATTAGTCATCTAGATGCGCTACGAGTACTGCATTCCCTCTGACGCAGGCAGGCCTGAAACAACAGAATCAGGTGAGAACTGAAATTCAGTCCACAAGTCACACACTCAAAGACAAGGTTAAGTACACTGGAGGGTCCGGAGTATGGGCAGAAAGGGGCGGAGCAGGGGTGATCAGGTGGTTGATTGTTCAATTGTTTGAAAACCACCCCCTGCCCCACCCCTTTTGCCCATTCCTCGGACCCTCCAGTGTACTCAATTTTGTCATTGATTGTACGTCGGACCACACAACCGCCGCAGATCATGTCAGTTTATACGGTATCACCACACGCATGTCTGACAGGGATAACGAAGTCATCATGACCGTTTTCGTGAAAAGAAAGCAGCTCCAACAAAAAGCACTCACCTCCTAAGACACAAGTAAATTTTCAGCAAAGCCGATTCCTCTTGCTTTCTAAAAGTGCAAAACAAAACTGGCCTTTAGAATTACAAGCGAGACATGCAAAAAATCTTAGAAAGGCGAACGTGCAGGCGTCGGTCAGGAAGTTAATATCAACAGTCTCATCATCTGACAGGGATAACTATATTCATCATTAACGCCCATCGACATTGCAAAGCCCATAATTTCATAACGTCTTACCTGGATCGGGGCCGGTACCGTAAAAGCATCGACCGGTAAGAAGAGATCTGAAAAGAAAAATAACAGACCATCTTTCAACCTTCCAGTTAGCGGTCAATGTGAGTGTGAATCTAATCTAATATGGTAAGTGATGCGCATCAGATGGTATGTAACACCACGGAGCTTCTGACAGGGATAACTATGATCATCATAAAAGAACGTGAAGGAGCGGATAAATTTCATTCGACCAATTCATTACCTGCTACAATCACCGATTTCCATAAAAAGCCGGGCTTGTCAACGGCTGTACCAAGCCCATCCACAGGAACAATCCCAAAAAGTACATAACCCCAATCACAATCCGCTGTTGTGACTTGAAGGCCGCGACATCCGGCACTCCCATTGAATTGCAAAGCGCATGTACCAGGACCGGTGCGATGAAATGGCCCGTTCTGACGAACAGGTAAGCGGAGTATGCACCAAACAGGGAGGTGTAGAAGATTTGAAAGAGCGTTGTGGTGATTGCCTCAACCGCGGAAGCGCCCAGGCGAATTCGGTCAAAAATGTGGTGGAGATGGGCAACGCCGAAGGCCAGCGGGCTGACGATGATGGCGGCTGTACTTCCGAAGCAATGCAGGATGACGGGCACGAGGCAGGCTCGATATACAAATTCTTCTGCAATATACAGTGAAGAAACGTGATCAAATGATCCAGTAAGTCAGGCAGACAATTTCAGGTCAACTCCTTTCATTTATAACCAATCTGCCCATTAAATGTCTGTCTGTCTGTTTGTCTGTCTGTCTTCGGATCTCTTTCAGTGTCTTCCTCTTTCAATCAACAACGAACCTGATATGGGTGCAACAACATAAGCCCTCCACCAGATCAGCGAGAACAAACTGTCCCGCAGAATCTTCCTCCTGAAATACCGGTTGTGGTAGAACAACGACACAAACGCCCGGTTGTATCCCTGAAATCGGCCCATCACATAGTCACCAACCAGCGGCCCCAGAAATAGAATCAGTGTCAGCAACACAGGGATGCAGACAGCGCAAGGAAGGCCAACGAGGCGGAATCCCGTTTTCAAGAGGATCTGCAACAGTTCCGTTGTCGGTCCAAGTTTTCCTAGCGCAAAGGCATACTGATATGCAGCGGAGACCAGGAAAGAGAAGATAGAAGCGTAGAAGACTCTCTGGAAACGCGAGCGAATTTCCGCGGGATCGTTGCGCTCGCCTTGCGGGAATGCCAGCAGTCGCTCTCCGAAGGGATGAATGTAGAGGCTGACAACGTATGAGAAGGCAATGCAGCTGCCGGCAATCCATGCCCATAGGTTGGCCGAGGCGGTGCACGCGGTGTCGCCGGTGAGAGCAGCAGTGTCAATCGATGAATCAATCAATGAATCCATCGAGGAAGAAGGTACCAGGCTAGGAGGGGACGCAAATCAAATGCACTGGTTCCGATGTAGTTCGGGCTTGTTTTCCAATTGCAGAGTTCCTTAATTGTAATTGGCGATCAAGAACATCTGAAAAAAGAGGGGGAAAAATCAAATTTGGGGGAGGGGAAGAAAATGGAATTTTCCCGATGAAGTTTTCCCGGTTAGGAAAGACTTAATTAACTTTATAACTCCCAAACTATTTTATGGCCCTGGCGCATTTATGCGACTGTCATTTTCATACGAAAACACATTTGCAGTCTCAATGCAATGCGAAACGGAGACGGAACGAACGACATACCGGTACATTTTGCTGAAGAGATCGCACGTGAAGAAATGATTCGCTTCCCAACACCGAAAACCTAAGAACAAATATCGACGCGGCCCGAACAGTGTTGCACTTGATCAAATATCTCCTCCCATTCCTGATTCGATGCGAGAAGGGAACCAGCGAAAACTGGCATCACTGCAAAAAGTGACAGGGCATTCACTGACGACTCTCGCGGACGTCTTCTTCAATGCTCCCGCGCTGATGGTGCCGCACTCACTATTGCCGATCCCGCCACCGGGATACCGCATAATTTCTCATCCCAGAGGCCTTCAGGCTGTCGGAAAATACCGAGAAAGACGGTTTGCCGATGGAATCCATGAAGTTTCGGGCATCTGCAGCAGTATTTCAAGCCACGC
>LRSR01007191.1:0-10777 GCA_001579985.1 Hypsibius dujardini
CACGAAAAATGAGCTAAATACATATTCTCAACCTTTCATGTATTGTACATGCCTTTGTAAAGAGTACTTCCGGGTTAGAAAATTGAGCTCAAAATTTGTCCAGAAGTCGACTTTGCTTAAACACTTTATTACCGAGTCAAATTCTCGCACCGAAAAATCTACTAAAGAAAGAAACTAGATAAGAATGGTACGATTTAGATGCTGATAGCGTTAGGAATGCATTCCGGGTCCAACCAGGCGTAGACGTAGGGAGTGGTGACCTTCTCGTTGCGAGCCTTGATGGCGATGCTGATGCCCTCCAGATCGTAGCGGAACTGCCGGGCAGCCTGGACGCTGACGGTGTCGTACAAGTACTGCACCTCGAAATTGCCAAGCGAGTTGGTGTCGCGTGAGCTCAATAGACGGGAGATGACCATGACGTCCAGCGTGGTGGCCTTGGTGGGCAACTGGTCGACGATATCTTTTTCCGTGTATCCCGACTGCAAAAACAGAAATCACTGTCAATCGCTGATAGGCCAAAAGCTAAAGACCTAAGAGTCCGTTATGAATCCCTCAATCAGACATATACAGCGGCACTGTCGACAGGCAGACATGTCAGCCTACATACAGGCATAGAAAAAAAAGTAGATCTACACAAAGATCACAGGCAGAGCAAGATTGACTGATAGGCGCAAAAATACAGCATGGTACTCACCGTCTTGGTTGGGATGGCTCCGTTCATGCGGGTAGGGTAGTTGGGAGGATATCCATACCTGAATAGCCCGACAATTACGGTACAATGGAATGTGACTGTAAAGAAAACACATCGCTGCATCGATCGCTCTTACTCTTCGTATTGGCCGAAGTTAGCAGCGGCATGAGACAGACTGCACTGGCTGATGATGGCCGACACAGTGTCCACAATCTCCTGGACTGAGCGGAAGCATCCGTCAGTGATCGGAACGCCCTACAAAAAGAGTGATCAGAAAAAGTAAGTTCAGCCTAAAATTATGTTCATAATACATTCATAAACGAAATTATTTAGAAATTTTGTGCAGTAAAACAAGATTTTTAAACTTAATTTAACATCATCCATACCAGGGCGGAGCACTTACACCAAGACCGACACCCTTCTCCGCTTGCGGCAGCACTAACTCACGGCCAAAGTTCTGCAGCTCACAGTCGCCAGAAATCTCCTCGGGAGTCTCTGCAAAGTAACATAACAAATATTCGCTGGATTGAGCGACGGTGTCACAACTGTGAGGGAAAGAGGACGTACTGTAGAAATGTTTCACGATCGTCTCGACGTATTTGTGGATGGCGTTGTAGACGGCAATGGCGTCATCGCGGTACGGGTAGTTGGGCAGAACGGTGGGGCTGTCCACACCACGGACCTTGCAGTCGACCGGCGGGGTGGCAGTCACGTCCAGACGGAAAGCCTCTTTACTAATTATTATTAAGACCAGGGCTGACTCAGACATCGACAAATAAATAACATTTCGATCTTACCCACGACGGATCAGCTCGAACATGCCCTTGTTACCGAGGACCAGGGTCTTGTCCACCCAACCATCCACACTGATCAGCTTCTTCAGACCCAACCTAACAAGCAAAGTTTAGGCAAATGAGTAAGTATGCACACCTACACATTATTTGTCTAGACGGACTGCAGACAGATACTTACTCATCAATGGCGATCAGGTAGAGGAAGTGAGGAGCCAACAGCTTGAAGATGGGATGGGATGGTGAGAGGTTGCGGTGAGCACAGACCACCACCCCCTCCATCAACAGATGCGTCAGGCCTAAACACGTAATTGTCAAGTTTCTTACAGTTCATTAAGACAAAACTTAGAACGAACTACTCAGCTATTGATCGAGTCAGTTACTCACCTAGATGAGTGCAGGACTGGTGGTAATTAGCGTCGGCATTGTTGAAGTACATCTTCGCCAACAACCATCTAAACAGTCAAGAGCATTGCGATGCCGTTGTCTGTATTATGCAACAAACAGACAATTCTTACGTCTGGGGCTCGTTGGTCGGATAAAAAATCTACAAAGACGACTTCTCATCATCAGTCGATTTGCAAACAGCTGCGGCTGTCGTTTAACATTATATTGTGTGTATTTACTCACGGGATTGTCGAGCGCTGGCTTCTGGAACAGTTGAATGGCCAGCGGGAGCAGTTTCTCGCGTCGTTCATCCAGATAAAACATGGAGATGGGTGCGGTAACCTGCGAATGAGACGGCTGATGGATCATGTCCAGGCTGGTGATACTCTTGACAAAAAATACTTTACAGATCTACAGTAATAGACCCTTTCCTACATGCACCCACTAGAGTACAGAGTAGAGTACTGAGATAAAAAAGACGTCAAGACAGATGACTTTTCAGGCAAACACTGACAGACAAGACATTTACCTACATAAAGGTCGACAGAAAAGATACTCAGCAATAATTTCGAGGTAAATTGTCGTACCACGCGCTTGTCTTTGCATTCCAAATTCTCCATGATTTTCAAGTCAACGTAGAAGATCCGCTTGAGCGCAATAGCAGTGGTCAACGGTACTCCACCGAGAATCTGCTTCACCTTTTCCTCATCGACCGGCAAACTGCGCAAGAATAGCAAGAGGTCATCAGAAGCATACAGCTACTGTAAAGGTGGTTCAGACATCGACTGTACTTGGGCAGAGGCGCAGTGGCCAAGCGAATCATCACGGGGTTGACTCCCTGTAGACGTTGCTGACCGAACCAAGCATCGTCCTTCCAGTAAGCCTCCGTGCCTGTAACGAGGAAGGTTGGCCTTCAGATGATGAACCGTCAATGGTCATAATTTAATATTAATTGACCCTCTTGAAACTTTGGGAACGAACCGGGTTTCGGCATGGTGAATTTGTACATCTGGTTGACTTCCTCCAAAGAGTCCCATTTGTCGCTCTTTCCGCCGGTGGTCAAGGCAGTCAGACGCGTGTCGGCGAGGTACTTGCGTTTGTCAATGGCGATACCGATCTACAATAGTCCGGTGGTTATGCTAGTGGACCAATCGAGTGCGATAGCTTTGCTACGAGCCCACGATACAGACAAACACAGATTTGCAATAACCGAGAGACACGGCTCGTAAACAAACTGAGCGACAGGTTCGCAGATGTAATCAGGTGGTTAAGTCAGGCAGACAGACATGAGAACGAGACAAACAGATAATCAAATAAAGAAACAAATAGCTAAAAAAACGGACAAGCGAAGTAACAAATGAACAGACAGTCAAGCGCACACTATAGACAGACAGACAGACAGACAAAAAAACAGAAAACTCCATAAATAAACAACTGAGAAATTGACCGAAAAGGCAGACAAGTGGAGAGACCAATAAGACACACGAAAAGCTGATTCAAATAAGAGAGCTAACCGAATAGCCAAAGCTGAACTTCTCATCTTCCGGGAGGGTGGCGGCTTGCATCGGCAATCCCGGTTGCTTCTGCTCCAGCTGGTAGGTCTTCTTGCGCTCCACCAACTCCGCCTGGCGTTGTTGTGCAAACTGATCCTTTTGCGGAATGACGGCATCATTAACGTGGTAGAAATAACGCTTCTTGTTCTCGATCCACCTGCAAAGAACTGCACATTACAGGAAATGGCGTTGTTAGACACGGATCGCAATCCCAACTGGCACAAACAGTAAACCTACCGCAACACTGGAAAATGAGCCTTCACACCAGTGATGATGTTCTCAACAGTGAGGACCTCCAAAAACCTGTAGCACATCAGAAGTATGACATTTCAATTACAAGGGGCCAGGCCTAGGGTGCTGCACAAACCATATATACAGTATACAGTATGCAGAGTAATCAAGTGCTAATAGTGCTAATTACCAATCGTCAGTCGATAGAGGCACTTCACTCTCACGCCACAGCTCTAGCTTAATGACCCGGCCGAATTCCGGGGGGAAATCGGACGTCTTCAGTGCGAAAGTGTCGACCTGGCCACGTTCGTGAGTGTTCACGCCGAAGGTGGAGAGCTTGAGGCTCTGCGTCCAGAAGTCGTTCTCGTCAGCCAGCTTGGCCCACACCCTGGAATGGGAGAAGCAAAAACAACCAATAAAATAGATGTCTGGAAAGTCAATAAGAGTGGAGATTTGCAGGATGAAGACTATGTGTGTCTATGTGTTTGCGTGTCTGTGTTTGTGTGTCTACGTGTTTGTGTGTCTATGTGTCTCTCTGCTTGTTTGCCTGTCTGCCCGAGAGCGCCTGAGTGACTCGACCATACATATCCGCCAAGGCACAACAGTTAGCCTATGCAAAGGAGAGACAGACGAATGCAGACAAGTTCGGGTTACAGACACACGGCATGGGAATTAAGACCCAAACTTATCACACACCGTATCCCCGGGGCATTGATAAAGTCACCTTGGTCAAGTTGTGCTTGACCTTGCCGCGTGCCAGCTTGGAGAGGCAGGAAAACAGAAAGAAAGTTCGTAGGCACTTAGTCTTTCCACAGACATGGACATGAGTGGTTCATCTGTCGAGGAAATACATCGTAATGTAACTTACGTGGCGTCTGTTCCAGCTCCCTTGCGATCGCCTGTCTTGATGTGGACGATCCATGGCGCACTGTCGGCGTGGTGCTCGATGTGCTCGAGGATGGCGCGGGTCGAGGGGATGGCGATCGATCGGAGCAGCGGCATTGTTATTGAGGCTTCTTTGTCAGACACTATTCCTGCAAAAACAAACCACAAGACACCGAAAGAAAATGCTTAATGAGAGATGTAAAAATAATTCAAACGACCGAACTGAACACGCCGTGAAAAAGAATGAAGACAAGAAGACGTTTTGAGGAGCAGTTGTTTCTAGAGGAAAGAATCCTGCCGAAAGCCTGTTCAATGAGTTGGTGGTGTGGTCATCCAGGTACTCCTACCTGTAGTACTAGTACACATGCAAACTCGGTCATTTAACAGCATTGGCCAATTCCAGTAACGGGGGGCGGAGCAAGTCAGAGAACGGGAGATGGTAAATAGCCATGAGTGAGATCTTACTCAAAACGCACGTGGCCATATCATAACGCTGTCCAATTCATGCCCTTTACCTCGGGCAATGCATGGCTTTGTATACTGACCGAGTTGAATAGCTTAGCTCGGACAGGGCTCTAATATGGTCACATGTGCATTCGAGTCGAGCGAGGCAGGAACTCGTACTACTCTACTAGCACTCGTACACGCTCGCTGTATGCGTCCACATCCCAAGAGTGCTTGATCGACAAGGACGACCACGACGCCTGTCGCCAAGGGGCTCGCTTAGATCGGTCGTGACTCCCGACACACACACCTTGCTGCAAAAGCTGTCCGATTAGCATGACAGTGCTTTTTTATTCGAAAGATCAAATCTTTCGGAGAATGGGCAAGTTGGGGCCTGGGAGCCCGATCCCTCAAGGGGTGGGCAAAACGGGCACAATGTTTGCACTTGTTTCCGGGACGATGGAAAACTTAGATTTATCTTTTCCAGGACTTTTTTCGGTTCTAAAATTATCTGATTCAATTAATTAACCAACTACAGTATAGTAATGCTTGTTTTATGGGTTGACACTTAATTAAGGCTGTACCGTTTCAGTTCACATGGATGGCCGTAGACAATACAAACAGTCATACAGACAAACAGGTGGATAAACAGACACACGCATGATTTGCAGAAGCAGACAGACAGACTGGCGGACAGGCAAACATGCAGACAGACAGACTGGCGGACAGGCAAACATGCAGACAGACAGACAGACTGGCGGACAGGCAAACATGCAGAAGCAGACAGACAGACTGGCGGACAGGCAAACATGCAGACAGACAGACTGGCGGACAGGCAAACATGCAAACAGACAGACAAACAGATCGACATCAAACCATCCAGCGTAGCTGATAGATTCATGTAGCTGGCAGTTTCGTGCCTGATTAGCACACCGATCACTGCGATAGCAAACACTAAAGCAAATCCTAGAGATTTAATACGCTATAAACTATAAAAAGACCCAAATTACAAGAACATCTTGCATTATCCATCACAAAGAAGTTACAAAAATTACAACTATCAAAGACCGCGTCAAAAGTTGTGTCTGAACACTAACTTCATGCCGCAACGGATTTCCTAAAAGATTTTCGAAAAGAACACACACACGAGCTGCATCAAAAAGACGACGGCAAAAAGTCATGTCAATAGGAACTGAAGATACTTAACAGGAACAAGAACAATGACAAAACGCCAAAACGCCAAAACGCCCAGACTCAACTGCTCCTCTTTTCAGCGCCCTCACCAACAGATCCATCCGCGAGATCCCTTTACAGATAGTAAACAAAATGGTCGACGGTTCGTTTCGTTTCGAAATATTTAGCAGTAACAAAATACGATGTTGCTCCTCCTCCTTCTCTTTCGTCAAATTCGCCGGGCGCAATATTGCAGAGCAGAAAAAAATCACAGATTCGGCGGCATGTCTTTGGCATTGTTATTGATCAATTGAGCTTCTAGCAGACGAATCGTGGCAGACTTGTCGTTCAACGTCCTCCGCAACAGCTCCTGGTAGCGCACTTCCGCGGCAATCAACTGCTCCATCAACGCCGCAGTTGTATCCTGCCAACACACATTTTAATTGAATAAAAACTATCATTTTATGTGCGTGAATTGAAAATCAGTTTTTGGGCCATTTAAGGCAACGATTCAAATACATGCTTGGGAATGAATTTCTTCGAAAGTTCGCACTGTATAATTTATGTGTCTGTTTATCAGTCTATCAGTCTGTCTGTCTGACTGTCTGTCTGTCTGTCTGTCTGTCTGTCTGTCTGTCTGTCTGTCTGTCTGTCTGTCTGTCTTTCTAGCATAGTGCAACATACTTGAACATACAAATTTCGACATCGTAAATATCGATCACGCAAATTACTACCTGAAGTTTGCCCAGCTTGACCGAGGCAGCCGCTAGATGATGATGCTGATGATGATGGGCATTGCTGCCGCTGTTAACCGACGTGGAGGTCTGCGAGGTGTACTCCCGCCGGTCCGGCTCATCCAGCTCCAGTGCGAGCGTGTCATCCTCATCGTCTCCCGCAAAGGACCCTCCCATCTGCTGGAGAATTGTCTGCACCGCCCGGCTGATCATATCGTCAAACGCAAACATCCAATGCGGTTTGATGCTGCGCTTCCGAAGGACGTCTTGAACCTCCCGTTTCTTGGAGAAAAAACGTAAAAAAATTTACATGTAGTTTCTTAACAGATCAATTTAATCCACATAGGCACTATTGAAATGTATTTGATACTGGGGGAGTTATATCGCATAATACAATAATATAAAATTTTACACGGGCGATTTGTTAGTCACCTGAACTAACAATAAGTTAATCAGCTGATACAAAACTAAAACTTACAAACTCTCAGCTAAAATACACATTCAAGATTACTTACCAAGAGAAATAGAAAGAGTTGGAGCTGTTTCATCAGCCGCGTGTGGTCAGCCTCCTCGACACCGCTCTTGAGCTCCTCGATGAGGATTTTGGCGAAGGTCCGGCCGACGGTCTCGTCTCGGCTGACGCACTGCTCGATCGCTTTCAGCAGCATGTCCGTTTCTGCGTCCCCGAGGAGCGACTGCCCGTCGCGGTTGTTGTTATCAAAGATCTCCACCATTCGCACGGCGAGGGCGGCGTTCTCGTCGGACAAGACTTTAAGGAGCGCCAGCTGGGCTTCATCCTGCTTGCGGGCCCAATAGTGGCTGCCGGCGGTGCTATCGCCGCTGTCTGGCTGCGGACTGCCCGGTGCGGGCGTGGTGGAAGGGGTGCTCACGTTAGCATTGTGTCCCTCAACCTTGCATAAAACCAAGTTGTCCATAAATCTGCTTCAAGGCCGTTCCAACTGCTGATAAGCTACCTGTTGACCAATCTGTCTGTCTGATCCACCTGTTCCCTACCAGCCGAGGTGACTGCCTGGATGCCTGACGGTCTATCTTTGTCACTGCAAATCTTTCTGCTTGACTATCTATCTACACAGCCATCTCCCTGCTTGACTACCTGTACTTGCACGTTTGGATCCCTATATGCATGCCTGCATCTCTGTCAACGAGTCTGTCCGATTGTCGGGTTTCCTAAGTAGCTGTCTGTTTTGATGTTTGTCTGTCTGACTTACTACCTGCCTAAATGTCTAATTTCATCTTTTCATTTGACTATCTGCGCGTGAAAGCCCGTTCATCCGTACCTGGCTTGTTTGGTTTCATGGCTCCCTGTCTCTGCTACGTGATTGTCTATGTTCGTTCACCGTCTACCTGAATGTCATAATATCGGCGTCTCTATTGGACTATCTAGTCTGTCTGTATATATAAGTGTTTGCATCCAGATACACATCCTGAAAAAACTCACCACGTTGGTCGAATGGACATTCCTGAGCTTCGCATGTATTTCCGTCGTGCTGAACGGATCAGAGTCCAGTGGTGTCGACTGGCTCCGTAACAGACCCTCCAAGGATGCGGACAGCGATTGACGATGTTTGCGCTTGTAGGTGTCCGTTAAGAAGGGGTGCTTCAACAGGTCCGCGGCGGTGGGCCGATTGGCCGGTATCACTTCGAAGGTCAGTTCAATGAAGCTGCGACAGAGCTCGCTCAACTCGGCCGGTATCAACGGGTGGCTCTTCTCCTTGCCCACTTTGAACATGGCCGCCATGGGCGATGCAATCTCGCTAAACGGGGGCTTCCCGTCGGCCATCTCCACGACGGTACCTGAAGTAGGAACATGTAAATCAAGACAAGCGACAAGGGTGACATAGAAATAAGCAATCACACAGGCAGGCAAACAGACAAGTAGACTGTGTGAACGTATGTGTAGACAAGACAGACAGACAGATATGGACAAATAGCCAAACAGACAGGCAGACAGGCAGACAGACATACAGACAGACAGACAGACAGACAGACATACAGACAGACAGACAGAAAGAAAGTCAAACACGAAAACAGACAGATAATCACGTACAGACAACAGACAAGCAGTCACAAACCTAAACAGATAAGCAGACACAAAACCGGACAGACAATCAGCCGCAAACAAACTTACAGCCGAACGACCAGATGTCCGCAGGCGTGGCGTAACCACGTTGGCTTTGTGCATCAATCACTTCCGGTGCCATATACTGAAAGGTTCCCTTGAAGGAGCTTGCATTGCTGTTGAGGCCGGAGAGACGCTTGCAGGTGCCGAAATCGGAGATCTTGAGGACGCCACTGAAGGTGTTGACCAGTACGTTCGCTCCCTTGATGTCGCGATGGACGATCTTCTGGTCATGCAGATACTTCAGGCCTTCGAGGATTTGTCGGCTATAAAAAGCGATGGTGATTTCGTTGCCTTTCAACGGGCCCCACAATCCGCGGAGCAGGTCAGACAAACTACCTCCCGGAACCTGACACAGCAGAAGGACAAAATCAAGTAAAAATTCGATAGAAAAGCAACTAAATGCGGCTCTTATGTCAACAGTAATTCTTCAAAAATAATTTTTCAAAGAATGACAAAAACACAAAATACATTGTACATGATTTCTATTTAATTAATAAACATATTTTATAGTAGGAACTAATAATTATTAGGTAAATAAAAGCAGAGAAGACCATATTTCCGTTCACTAACCTGCTCCATGAAGATCTTGAAGAAGCCATTCTCATAGACCGACCCGTGAAGCTGAACGATGTTCTTGTGATTCAGTTTGGAGTGCAGCTTGATCTCGTCGTGCAGGGGCTGAACCGCGTCGTCGTTGCTGACACGAATCTCCTTAACGGCCAGCTTGACCTGTGTGTTGGAGTCCCGCGCCGCGTACACTCGGCCGAAGGTGCCGCTGCCCAGAAGCACTCGCTGGCCGTTCTTGTCCATCTCATAATCGTACTCAATCGACTTCTCCTCGTCTAAATCGATAAAGTCTTCGGCGGACCGAAGAAATTCCTTGCAGAGTTGGTAAAACCTGTCACGCTGGTTGCCGCAGGAAAAGTAAAGTTGCAATCCTGAAAAAAAAAATATTGTTAAAATCAAGTATTCAAGCAACCATATGCAAAACGAACCTTCCGAAACATTGTAGGCCACGTAAAGGAACAAACATCGCTCATCCTGCTTGTTCGGAGCGGCGCCCTTGACGTGTTCCGGCTTGAAGAGTGCGTCCATGCCGTCCACACAGGCCGTCTGCCAGATCTTGATGGATCGTTCGCCGGCCGAGGTTTCGTCTGCATTGACCGTCACAAAGTGGGGAACGAGTCGGCGTCTAGTCGACGTGTCCTCCAAAATCAAAACAGGAAAATGGATGGCATCCGTCTTCGGGGCAGTTGCGTCGGAGAAGAGTTCAAGGAAAAAACTGTACAGCTCCTCGTCATCTTCCATCGACATTGATTCGGCTTGGGAATCGTTTCCATCTCCGTCACCGCCATCGCTCTAAACGGGAAGAAAATCTGACTTGGGAACGTTTTCAGCTGTCGAATTCAGAACCGTTCCAAAATATTTTTTTTATTCAGATCTAATTTAGTAATGAATATAAAAATTTATTTTGCCGGTCAAGCTAAAAAAACTTTTTGTCGGTGAATTTTCAAAGTTGGCAGTTGTCTCAATAGACTTGCTGCTGCGTACCGTCAATTGATTGTTTGATTGAAATTGTGGGCAGACTGTTAGGTTGATTGTTGATTGATTGGCGTTTATTTTGTCATAATGGTTTGGCTAGTCATTGATTGCTTGATTACGTTCTTTAGCATCGTCATTCAGTTGATTGTTGATTGACACTATATCCACACTTTGGTGTTCACTCAAACTAAAACCAAAAAGTT
>LRSR01007192.1:0-30327 GCA_001579985.1 Hypsibius dujardini
AAACGCCTTGATCACACGAAACAGCTGATCCTGCCCTTCACTGCCGGTCTGTTTGAAGTATTCATGCGCTGGGAACGTCCGGGAGATATCTTTACTGATGGCTGACTCCCACACTGAGTCCTGCACGCTGAGCAGCTTGTAGTTTTCCAGAAGGACTTCTGAGCTGGGACACCCGCTGAGCAATTGCCAGACTTCGCAACGGAGTGACTGGGGGATGCCGGTTTTTCGGATTAGCGAGGCGAGAGTTTTCGGGCGTTGGGCCAAGTTGGGACGCCATTTCACGAGAATGTCCGACCATGCTTTCAGTTCTTCTTCGCTGCATTCACGACTGACTTCACCATAACCACTTGGAAGTGGTTCCTCGTTGGACAGGTCGTCCTCTTCCTCTGACGAAGATTGCTCCAAGAGCGGAGCGATGTTTTGACATCGGCCTTCCCGCTGGGACTGACTTTCGAGACTGACAAAATTGTAGTAACCTCTTTGGTCACGTCCTGAAGACTGCCATGCTAACCTGCACAAAAAAGGCACTGCGATAACAGGCAACAACCAGTTCATCTCAAAGTGTGACTGTTTATGAAAATAACACATTCCTGTCTATCTGTTTGTCTGTCTGTCTGTCTGTCGGTCGGTCGGTTGGTCGGTCGGTCGGTCTGTCTGTCTGTCTGTCTGTCTGTCTGTCTGTCTGTCTGTCGTCTGTGTCGGTCTGTCTGTCGGTTTTGTCTGTGTCCCTCCTATTTTTCTTCTCACCCTGCTTTCTTACCTCAGAAAAAATGTCTCCTGAAGTTGTCGCCGACCAGGCATCCAAAACTTTTCCGTCTGCGGGAATATCCTTGCTTTGGCGTGTATGAAAAAAGTGATCGGTTCGGAGAATCCGGCCACCATCAAGTCCATCACGACCGTCATCTGGCTACGATGCTCGCCGGGTGTTTCTGTGTTAAGCAGTAGGAACTTCTCATCTCTCGGATCCCAAGGGCAGGAAACGTTGAATTGTTTCCCGTTGTTGTCCCACGTCTGACCGGACAGGCAATGAAAATCCGAACGGCTGACATTTTTGCCGGCAGCTATCCAAATGCCGGTGCATTTGTCGAGGGAAAGGTGAGGATTTTCCGGGTTAACTTGTAGCACATGGATGGCTAATTCTTTCACCAGGTTTACGCGAAGCTGCAGTGAAATTGCGAAGAATGTGAATGGCTGACGAGCAGTTCATCTTGATAAGTGAGTGTCTATGAAATCAAACCATTCCTATCTGTCTGTCTGTCTGTCTGTCTGTCTGTCTGTCTGTCAATCGTGTTTGTAAGTTTGTCTGTCCGTCTACCTAATTGCATGTTCGTACTTATGCTTGCCACAATACCTTGAAGCAGTCTCGACTTTCTCTTGGACACGCTGCAAACGATCCGCTCCTACTGTCATCCTCCTTCACCTCCATACAGACGTCGAAAATAAAAACCGACTCGCCCTGAGGTAGCTGTGTTGCCACCGGCTTACGGAACGCGCTAGAAAAACACATCACAATCTTGGAGACCTGCTCGTGACTCTGGCACCGGAATGCATGGCACAGGAAGACCGCTTCATCATTCGTCCCATGGCCAAACGTGAAGGCGAAACAGTGAGCCAGCGGCTCGGGGTCCTTGCCGCCGCGCGCACAGAAGATGATGCGAAACACCGGATACTTGGCAACTTCGTCCTCCGTTCCGTGCTCAAAGAGCACCACATGACCCTGCGGCACGCGTGGAACCAGCAGGTCCACCAAGACGGCCGTTTGGTTTTCGCTGTTCATCGCGGCGAGGTTGTGCAAAATCTCCAGTTCGTTGCGGGGCGAGCGAACGGTCGCCGCGCCGAGATACGTCACCGAGTTGAACATGACGTGGTCTTCCGTCTCCGGCGGCAGTGAAATGACGTCTTCTTCCGGTGTTTGTTGTTGCGATTGCGAGCGCGAGCTCGCCCCATCGACGAGATGAATCGATTCGCTGTCTGCTTCGGAGCCTGGAAAGAAAGGGGCATTGTCAGTTGTCACTTGCAGCCCGTTCAACAAGCGCATCAACGCCCTTAATCCTTTTATTCCGACCTTAATCACCCGCTACATCGCCACGCTAAATGTGTAAAGAGTACAGTACAGTTTTATTTAAAATCAATGAATTTACTTTATACAGTGTATTACGATATTATATTTAAAATGATGATGCAAATGCCGAAATGTGGCTTTCTTGCAAATAAAATCAGTTTAAAATGCTACATGCGATTTGTTATTATTATAGGGAAACATTTATTGGAGTTATTAAAAACTGTTTGAAATCAAAAACAGAGTTGCGCAGTATGAAAGGATCGGTTCTGAAACCTAGAGGGGATAAAAAGGACCTGAACACATCAATCAACCAACGAGCTGTTTGTTAATCAAGCTGTTCAGCAAATTGCCAATGAACAATACGAAATGAAAACTCTGAATTGGCTAAAAAAATGCTTAGCTGTCTGACCTCGTAAAAAAATTAAAATATATGATTACTGGTATAATACATGAACAACAAAACAACGGACCTACATGTTCGAAGGCACAACTGTTCTGTGAAATGAATAACATCAAATCGACCAATGAATCGATTAAACCGCTGAACATTATAAGTCACTCAATCAATCAAGCAAGCAAGTGAGAGTTGTAACGATCCAGTCGTAACCACCGCACTCTTATCCCTCCTCTAACCTGGCTGCGAATCGCTGGACCCTTTCCGATGCATGTCTCTGTCAACGAGCTCCGTCCCCGACATTTCTGCTGCCCCAGCCCGGGCCCCGTCCGCACTTTTATCCTCGCCATCTGCGACAGTCGCAACAGGATCCTCCATTCACAGTAGCTTTCTCTGCGTAAAAACAGTTGACAAACCCAGCCAAACTTGTTTACCACCGTAGGTGGGCGCAGATTAGTATTGAGGCCAACAAATAAATCCGATACCAGACGCAACCATCATCGCATCATATAACACTGATAAGGATAGGCCGTGTGTCAATACGTTCGGGGGGGGAAGGAAAACCGTCCAGCAGTGTGCTAAAACCCGATGCTCCGAAATAAAACTGTAGTAAACAGTGGTTGCATCTGGAGAGACGAGCACGCGGTTCAGGGGAGGGGGGCTGCAGAAAATCGGAAGTGAGCATGCAGGGTGGAACGGGGGAATTGCAAACAGAAGTACGGAAACGGTAATAAAGTAGAAAGGGAATGTTTTCAAGAGGGCAAGTGAAGTGCGTTCATTTGAAATTCACACTCCTGTTCTTACTGTTTGCAGACCGAAGCACGGATAAATGAAGTGGGCGTGTGTAACAAATTTGATTGGTCGAATTTACCTGATTGCAAGAGGTGTGGCTCAATGAAGTTGTGTATGTGCCGATTGATTGGTTTGTTGATTGGTTGATTGTGTAGTGGCCGCGGCTTCCTTGAGATGAGCAGACTGGCACGTTAAGAAATTATTATAGCGAATCAGATGATATGACCCTCATGCTTGAAAGAGAACTTTGTACTTTGCCAACAAATTTACCAAAAAGTACGAGGATTTCGTGTAAAAGAAATGGGTATTAATACTACGTATAGGTGTTTGAAGAAAACCAGCATGCGACTAATGACAGTTTTCACACTTCAATGTTAAAATGCCGAAAAAGTGTTTTTAATACTGTATTGGCGCGATTTGGTGTACTACTGCAGGGAGATCACTCTCAAGTGGGATGCCGCAACTTAAGTGGCGTTACGGCCAGAGTTGGGTCGCCGAGACGTCGGAATTCCTGAACCGCAACACGGCCGGCGTGCGTGTAGGTGGCGTTGAAGCCGTTCCTTGTGAAGATGTTGGCTACTCTCACCTCGAATTCGCTTGCAGAGCCTTTTTCTGAAGCTTTGATCGTGGTCCGGAGGATCGGCTGACCGTCGTTGATTAGTTGGTAGGTAAACTGTGTAAGCACACCTTTTTTCCAACAGTGCCGTGATATGTGCAGAGACACGTGGTCAGAACAGAAATTACATCCCAGATCGACGGACAGAAGGAAACACCGACAGAAAGACGGGAAAATATGTAAACAGGCGGGCAGGCAGACATCCAGGCAGCCAGATAAAGATACAACGAGAGAAAGAGAGAGAGAGAGAGAGAGAGAGAAAGAGAGACAGACAGACAGACAGACAGACAGACAGACAGACAGACAGACAGACAGACAGACAGACAGACAGATGAGAGCCAATTAGACTTGACATTAGTATACGATCTCTGCCTACACATCTTAATAATGCCGATTGTTATACCTTGATAGTTCTGCCTTGAATAACTTGAGATTGTTCCTTTCCAAGCACGAACCACAGTGAGACAGTCTGATTGGCATGACTTCCTCTGAAACTTTGCCGATAGGTTTTCTCGTTCACTTTCGCGAATTCGACTACAATAATTCCGCTCATGATGTCCATGATTCCTGATGGTGAAAAAGCATTAAAGAATTAGAAATAAGGGAAACCAGTTAGTGGCCAAAATCCTTCCAAGAGAAGGGTTTTCGAACAATAAATGAAGCAGAGTCCAGAGGTAGACAATTGTTCTCTACTGGACGGAGTAGTGGAGAGTCGTGGACTAGTTTGTCTGTTATTATTCGTGACCTTTTAATTGTACCAGTTCTGTGTATGGCTCACTATTCCGGCCGGCTACCTGTTAGTCTGCTGCGATCAAGCGGCTTAACCGTCCACCACGCCGTCTGCGGTCGGCCGACAGCGTCGTTACTCTCTTGGCCTCCATTGTAACGGAACCACCTTACCTAGGACGTCAATCAATTCACGGTATTCCTTCCCAACAGCCAGGCATTCAAACGACCCAATTATCTCATGCGGAAGCTTTCGGCGAAAGAAGGCCCTCACTGTGAGCGTGACATTTCCGCCCGTTCGATGTGAAATCTAGGGCATGGAGGTGAAAGATATCGGCGTCTTAGCTAGTACGAGTATGAGAAGTCTGTATTTTGGGCCCACTCATGGGTGTCTCTTTGATGGAAGGTGCTAGAATATTGTACAGTCAATCAAACCATCAAGCACCTTTCATCAAAGAGGGCACAAACCCATGAGCGAGCCGATTTATCGATCAAGTAGAGATTGAGCCAAAATACAGACTTCTCATACCAGTACTAGCAGACTTAAGTCTACGGAGTGGCTATTTTATCCCCGTTTTCAAGGTCCAATAGAACCCCGGCTATTTTACCCCTCCTCGTATACATCACCAGACGCATCTGCCATTTTACCCTTCCCATGTTGTCCATCCGTCCTTTGTCCGTCCGTTGACCGTCCGTCCGTTGTCGCATAGATGGTCGAACAACGGGCAACGGCTGAAAGGATAGCGGATGAACGAACAACGGACGGATGGGTGAACGACGGATTGACAACGGACGGACAGACGGACGAACGGGCAGCATAAAAAGGGATGAATGGGCAGCATGGAAGGGGTAAAATAGCCAGGGTTCTTTCTACTGGGCCCCAGTGAGGGGTTAAATAGTCGAGGTGCTATTGGGCCCCACGCACTACAAGGGAGGGGTAAAATAGCTGTAGCCTTAAGTTTACTTTATTGGGTTAAGGTTTAATACAGACCACGTCCAGCCCGGCGTCATCGAAGGAGTAGACCTTGGTTTCAGATCCATGTTCTGATTCCTTAATTATCACACGTTCCCCTCCGGCGGCCGAATCGACAAAATACTACGATGCATACACGGATCATACCGACACTTATTAGACACAGTATTAATATTAATTACTGTAACTGTCAATACATTGTTGGAGCCACGTACCAACGATGTGTCATGAAAAGGTGGCGCCAGCGGTTGCAGTTCGCGCTCTGCCGTTTGGCGCCCATAGAAGAGGTCGCCCCTTTCCGTTCGGGAGAACTGAATTTTAACCGTTTTCTCCGTGAAACTTGATTTTGCTGTTGAAAGATAATACACGAGCTGTATAAGGATATGTTGGATGATCCCACTCGCACACAGTATCCTCACATCAGCTGCATGATCATGTAGTTGATGTTGTGACAGAGGTTTACTTACGTCTGCTACGAATATTTAAGGGGTCATCGTTTCGACTCGGTTCTTTATTCGCGTTTTGGTGAAACAACGAATCCAATTGGTAGGTCCCATAAATAACAGGCGGCAAGCGCCTTTGCCAGTATCGGAAGGCTGTCATGGTCTCACTTGTATAGATCTACATAAAAAATACGATATTTGAACTTTTTCCTTTTCGTGCTTTTGTTATTGTCAAGAGCAAATAGGAACAGTAACAGAAACAGCAAGCAGTAAATATCTAGTACTACATTGTAGTATCTACCGGCAGTAATTTACCAAATGGTATGAGGAGAAGTCTGTATTTCTGCTCACCCTCCACTTGGTCGATAAATCGGCTCACTCATGGGCCATCTCTTTGATGGCAGGTGCTTATTGTTGGTATTTTAGAAGTGTTATAGTATACTAGGATATAGTACAGCCAATCCAACAATCAAGCACCTGCCATTAAAGAGAAACCCATGAGCGAACCGATTTATCGACGAAATGGAGAGTGAGCCGAAAATAGACTTTTTCCCATACTGATTTATAATTCAATATATAATAATAATATATACAGTATATTATTACCGATTCCATGCCATTCCCATCCAAAACCGCGGTCATGTGGAATACTTTCCCAGAAGGTGCCTTAAACTCCACTTCCAAGGTAACTCTGTTAGGGTCGCCACCGGATCTTTGATCGGTAGGGTTAAGAGTGTACGAATACTGCAAAGTTAACACACATTTCATTATATGGAGAACCACCTCTCCCCATTAAAATAAATGGAATGTCGATTGCCGATTCACGAGTGCCGGTATATCGGTGTCTTGCCAACCTGCAGAGGGATCCCGTGAATTGTCACGTTGAAAATTTCGTTCAGCCTGAACGGAAAGCAGAAATCAAATGCCTCGTGCACGATATAGCGAAAGAAGTATGTGTCTCCCTTTTTTCCAATGAAAAGTCTCGTGTCGGCCGACCAATCCACTCCTGGTGGAAGTGCTGTAATAAACCGACCAAAACTCGACACACTTTAATTACGTGAATTCATTAACTACTTTTATTAAAGACTTGAAGGTGACCATTCACCAAAATCGGTGACGTTACTATATATGTTCGCGTACGAAGAGTTTTGGCGAACGATGGAAAGTTGGACGATTCGCGCTCGGCCACATTTTCATAATAGCCAAGGATGGCCGGCGGTAAGGTTCGCCTGAAAATCCGTCTTGTAGTCGTTTCTACTTTCGAGGAGCAGCAAATCTACAAGAGTATTGAACAGACGATATATTGTTAAGTTCACTCATTGTCGGGAGCATGTGAACTTACCACCAAAAGTTCTCCCTCCATCGTGAGCGATATAGCGGCACTGTACTCCGTCCGTTCGTTTTGGTCTCTCAGCTTGAGCACGAGGGATTGTTCAACGGCATCAGGGTCGAATGTGAAATTGTACTACAGCCAAGTTGATAAAACGGTACAAACATCTCGTATTATAAGGGTCAACCTTGAGTCTCAGTATTGGTCCGTCAATGTTCTTTGACTGTCCATGTCTGCATCGTGCCTACATTGGTTCATATTTTTCTCCTCTTACTTCGTAGGTCGTTTCAGAAATAGTGTGGACATGTTTCCGCCTTCCTAGTTTGACTGGCAATGTTCTCCATGTCGGATGCCCGTCGTCCCCGGTTGAGCCCACGGCGAAGTAGTCCACTCGTTCGTCGCCGAAAATCTTGATGCTACTGATAGAACTGTTGGCCCCGCCAGATGCTGAGAAAAGATATTGCAACTAATCCCTGGTCCGTTGGACAAAAATACTCACCGATAAATGTGCAGGTATTAGTACCTGCTAGTTTTGTAAACAAGTCAATGCCGTCTGCTAACGGTAGAACCCTGTGAGAATCGTAGTAACCATGCATGATGACAGGTAACCTGACCGGCGAATTCGGACCGATATTTGCTCCGTCGTCTAGATTTGGCAAACCTAGACCTACTTGTAAGAATGGGATAACACATCACTTTAGTAATGGAACAAAAGACACTTCAGTAGTGGAACAGAAGACACTTTAACAGTGGAACAGAAGTCAACTTAACAATCGAACAAAAGACAACTTAACAATGGAACAAAAGACGCTTGAACAATGGAACAGAAGACACTTTAACAATGGAACAAAAGACAACTTAACAATCGAACAGAAGACACTTTAATAATGGAACAGAAGACACTTAGAACAATGGAACAGAAGACACTTCCAAGTGACTTACCGATAATGAAGAAAAATATCACGACCCTTCCGCTCATGATGGTATAAAATTAGAATGCTTTGTGATTACCACTAGAAGACCGTGGAATATGCAAACGGCAACGAACACAAGGCGCACGCGCGCTAGATTTATTGAAAGAACGCTGTGGCAGAGCTGCACGTTGGAACATCGGATGCATGCGGACAATGTATACTGTATGCTCCCGATCTCAAGGGTCGATTATGCCCACCCCCGCTGATTCACATCAAGCTCGAGCGGATCGTTCAATTCCTTTCACTTGTCTGTGATTGGCCCGTTGGCTTTTGGCTGATAGGCTACGCTACCTTGCTTGATTGAAATGATGATTTCGGTGTCAGACTTTTTAAGTCAATGAAATTTAAGTGAATCTGAATGAACAATCGAGTAAGTGACGGAACGTGTTTTCGGGCCGGACCTAAAATCGACCCTAGAGATCGGGAGCGTACAGTATACATTTACCCCAATAAACCAAGCAGACGCGGTTGATCGGATAATCTGATTAGCACCCTATTTTATCGCCATTCATCGTTTCCGAGAAAGCATGTTTTGCTTATCGTCTGGGAGAGACATTGCGTGGGCCTTGGCCCAGCTGTTTCTGGCGCCGGACATTTGACCGCTAATTTGCCCCACTTTCATCTGCTTGTACTGTCTTCAAGGAGACCGATAAGATTTTCTGATTTCAAATAAATTGCAATAATCTAATAACTTCTGTTGAATAACGAGAGTGGGCAGTGCTGAACTGCAAAGAAATTGAGGTTACCTCATAAAACTTCAACATATCATATTCTCTGACAATGGTCCAAACGTGTGCTTTTAATCGGGTTCAGTTCAGTTCAGTGCATCGGGCCGGACAATCCCACGGTGTATTCATGCTTGGACTTCCGCCTTTGGACTTTTGCGAGTGTAGGTCCGACTGGCCAATCGATCGCCAAACAGATATGTGGCGGTGTAGCCGTCGGTTCCGTAAACGCCTGTTATTGTGAAGGCAAAGGAGACTGAGTTTCAAGTGTGGAGAGTTTTCGGAGAACCATAAGTAACCGCGCATACCGATGACATCGAATTTCAGCGGGCCGCCGTCCTTTTCCTGGTAACTCGTGCTGAGGATGGGCTTAGCCTCATCCAGATAACGATACGTATACTGCAATCACATATGACCAAATTTAAATACACTTATCAAATATTCTTAGGGATGTAGTGCAGCTTGTCATCTTATTGTTACGGTCAACGACAAGATTGAGTGCAATGGAGGGTCCGGGGAATGGGCAAAAGAGGCGGGGCAGGGGGTGGTTTTCAAACAATCGAACAATCAACCACCTGACTTGGAGCGCTTGCTTTGTTCCTGCTTTATTCCTGCTCTGTTCCTGCTTTGTTCCATTTTCGAAGATGCCACCTCCTGCTCCGCCCCTTTTGCCCATACCCCGGACCCCCCAGTGTACTCAATCTTGTCGTTGATTGTACGTGTACAGCTACATTAAGCACCTCGACAGTTCTGCCCTTCATGGTTCGCACGGAGTGTTGCCCGAGGACAAACGGAAAGTCGACGGTGGGTTCGGATCCGGTGGTGAACCGTTGGACATATGTGTGATCAGGGTTCTCGGCCACTTCGATTGTCGTCTTCTGGAGCAGTTCAGGTGAACCTACGAAAAAAACAACGTTTCTGTTCAAGATTGCAAGACCTGCATAAGATATATCTGCATTGAAGTAGTAAGAATGTTCTCACGAATAGCTGTCGCGAATGCGATAAACTGTTCGTTGTCGGGATTGCTTTCATAGACTCCGAGGACTGACGCGGGAATGACGCGCCGGTAAAAACGCTTGGCTTCCATGCTGTCCCTGCGATAGACCTTGAAAAACCGGGGATTTCAAAAAGAAACGGCTAATGTCAGACGCTGTGTCCAGTCTTACCACGTAGATCCCTGCGAAGTCGAGTGTCGCTTCAACCTCAATTTTCTTTCCACTTCCAACAACTTCTGTCACTGTGCGCAGAACGTTCTTCGCTCCCCCGGTGAATGTGTAGGAGTACTTCAACAAACTCCCATCGGGAAGAGCTAGTTCGGTTCGATTGGCGAACCTGTTGTCCGGGGTGATACCGAACGGGAACTCCACAGAGTACCCGGATGCATAGATCACGCGGTTGTAGTAGCTTGCATTGGAGTACAGCCCGGAAGTGACGTCATACTTGGTGTTCCGGTCGCGATAAAACTGGATGGTTTTGATGTCTGAATGCGATCTAGGCAGGCCTGAAAAAGAAGCAAATATAGCGGCAACTGTCGGATCGCATGCATATAAGCGGGGGAGAGGGAGGGGAATAATGGGCGTGTACTTTTGTCGGCACTGATGAATTCCTCCCAGTTTTCCGACTTCTCCGGCACGTTTTCGTAGGTTCCGTCAAAGAGAAAAGGCAAAATACGCCGGTAGTACCGGCTCGCTTCCTTCTCACCCAACTTGTAGGTCTTTTTGGAGTGAAAAAAAGCGTTTACATGAACATTTGCTTAGTATGAGCAGAGAAACTTAAGTCTTGTTAGTACGAGTACGAGGTGAAGTCTGTATTTCGGCTCACCCTCCACTTGGTCGATAAATCGCTTCACTCATGGGTTTCCTTTTGATGGCAGGTGCTTGATTGCTTGATTTTTAGATAAGCTATAGTATACTACGATATAGTGCAGAAAATCAAACGATCAAGCACCTGCCATCAAAGAGAAACCCATGAGTGAGCCGATTTATCGACCAAGTGAAGGGTGAGCCGAAATACAAACTTCTCCTCATACTAGTACGTAATATACCCATGTACTTACAACTTTCATTCCGTTAGCCTCAAATACGCACAAGATGGTGAAGGTTCCTTCCGGGGTCTTCATTTCTTGCAGCAGAGTGGTTGACTCTTGATCGGGCCCGTCCAGCAATTTGAAATTGTACTAAAAAATTGATGAAAAATAATATACCGAAATTCGAAATTTTTGGATCGGAAAGCCGAGCAAACGATTCCGGGTTTGTATCAGCAGTTCGTTTAGTGCGAGTTGTTACCTCGACAGCGGTTCCGAACTGCGTGGCATTTTTCTGTTCGTTCAGTCGAAATTTGAATGTCGCTTTCACAACAGGGTCAGCGAAGCAGACGATCATAATTTCGTCCTTTTGTTGCGAAATCCAAGTGCGAGCGGCATAGGTGGGATACGGCCATGAGTATCCCTTTGGTCCAGCTGGTGAAGAAATGATCCCACCAATCATTACTTTAGATGAATGAAAAACTACCGTGATATAATTAAGCAATGCCAAGGAGAAGACACGTTTTTTACTTACGGAATTTTGAGGCAAAATCTGTGACAAAATTTGGCGATTCGCGCTCTGGAACATTTTCGAAAGCTCCGAAAACGCGTACCGGAAGTGATGGGGGAGAGCTTTCTGCTTCAGTCATGGCAACTATGGGTAACAGAAGTGATTTGAAAAAGAAGAACTAGTTCAGAACAAATCTTCGAGAACCTTAGAACCCAGGAGAACCTTACTTAGAACGGAAACAATCAACAATGTTTTTGGCGACAACATTCTCGCTCGTCCTTCTGCACGACTTCGCATGTAAAGGTTCGTGAGATTATCCGTCCGATTTGTTAACAGAAGGCAGAAAAGCAACTAGACAAAAGTTGAGCTTCATGGTTTGCTGTGGCTGCCGACTTTTTTATCGTGAAAATTCAAGGCCTGACGAGGGTGTCCGCTGTGTGACCGGAAGTGACTCGTCTGTTTAAAAACTCGTTCCTCCACTCCATCCATGCCTAAACAGTTGATCTATACAACGATATAGATGTCTGGTACGATTATTGGTCACGAACGGTCGGTCATACTATGGAAGTGGATCCTAATCAATATGGAGAACTTGTAAGGCGGTAATGGGATGGGTCTGGACTTGAGAATGTCCTGAACTCTTAACGGAACTTTAACATGAAAGGGCTGACTGCTCATTGGTCTAAGTTAAGTACAGACTTGGCCATATTATAGCGCTACCCGGGTTAAGCCATTTAGCGCGGTGACTGAACGCACTGGGCGAGCTAAATAGCTTAACTCGGGTAGCACTATAATATGGCCACGTGTGTAAGTGAGGGATACGAGCGAGATAACGCGCTCTGTCAGGTTAGGTACACACATGGCCACAAGTTAGCGCTACCCGAGTCAAGCCATTTACCTCGGTTACCGTGCACTGAGTGAGCTAAATTGCTTGACTCGGGTAGCGCTATGTTGTGGCCACGTGTGTATGAAGACTAATTTACGGTCTTGACGTAGTGGGTATCAGACGTCAGGCCTTTGTACGTAATGTGTACAATGGTATCTACATGTACTCGCCACACGTCACAACATGTTAAGGATAGTGCCAGTATGTACCACGTAACTTAGCTTCTACCTGCAGGTGCAGGTCACGTACGTATCATGCCGGGTTATCAATTATATTCCGTGTCAGGCTTCGTTTATTTCGCTAAAATGCCTGCATATATTTTGCCACGAAGTTGACCGCTGGCATAGCTCTCACCATCCAAAAACTAGAAATTGAGAGTACTCTAATAGGCGAACTGAACAATAACTTCCTCACAAGTTACGCCTCTCTCAAGGCGCTGTCAATCGGAAATTCCCGTATTTCTTCGATTGTTCCCGATGCACTTCAGAATCTTCCCTATGCTGGAAGAATTTACTTTAGGCCTTCACACGCTACTGACGACCTTTCCATGGGAGTTGCTTCGTCCAGTGTCACAATCCATTCGGGTAATTATGAGAAATATTGTAGTGCCGCGTGGAAGTGGTGGGAGCGGCGTTCGTTTTGAATGATGTTCCCTAGCATGAAGCGAACGCCGCTCCCACCACTTCCACGCGGCACTACAGTAATACAATTTTCTGTTCTGCTGGTTTGTGTGTTTCGTTTGCTTGTCCGTTCGTTGGTTCATTCATTCATTCGTCCGTCGACTCCTTTGTTTATTTTTTGTTCGTTCCTTCGTTTCTTTCTTGGTTCGTTGATTCCTTCGTTCACTTGTTCATTCGTTTGTCTGTTCGTTTATTCTTTTGTTCGTTCGTTCGTATGTTCTTTCGTTTGTTCTTTCGTTCGTTTGTTCGTTCTTTCGTTCGTTTATTGTGCAGCCCCTGAAACATTCCGGGGCATCGTGGTATAAAGAACCATGTGCGAAACATTATAACGGAAACTTTCTATGTCGTTAGGTAGTGACAATCGTGAACAACGCCAAGCTCTCAGAGATAACAATCCATTCTACCAGCAGCGAAATGTCTTTGAAGAAACTCCGAACTTTGGCCATCAACGGGAACATCAATCTGACTACTCTGCCGGTGCAATTATTCGACTAACGAACCGTTGGAGAAGATGTGACCCTGAACACGACCATTGAATTTCGACATAACGGCAACATTTGCGAGGGATGTGGACTGAGCCCGTTAAGCGACTGGGTAATAAGAAGAACTATCCGAACCGCCAGCTGCGCGTATCATGCCGAACCGATTGCACCAAGACAAATAAGGAGGGTGTACCCGTCGGCGGGAATTACGAGTTCTGGTCGCAGTACAAGCTCGCTGTTTGCGACTCGAAAGTGCGAAAATCCTGCAAGACGGTGTATGATGAAGCGCAAGCGGCATCTGCATCTAATGGTCCACTGAGACTGTCCGTGGTCTGGATTTTAATAACAACGGTTGGTTTTTTCCGTCTTTAGTGAGATTCGTTCATTTTGTCCAACTATACAACTGCGCTGCAATGAACGGAGTCGAGTAACCTAATACTTTCCCGTATGAAAGCGCTCAGGATTGGAGCCAGCGAGTTGTCAGACTTCATCTGACTTGTGAAGCTACGCGTACTGGTCAGCGCTCGCAAAGACCTCGTCACTATTTCTACGCCGTAATAAATAAGCGGTGTTTAGAAGTAGTATTACATATTATTAATTCCTGTAATCAATATCAGGGTATTAAATCGGTCAGTGTACTGTAGTGCAGTACCTTTGTGAAGTCAGCAGCAGATACGATTCTTGATTTATAACGTCCTATAGTGTGTAGTGGTAATAAGAACCGCTGCTGCTCTTCTCATCAGAACCCGCATGAGGCAACTTAAGAATGAGTGAAAGCATTGTACTGTATTTTCGCGTTAGACAGGGACAGTTGTACTGGAGTGGAACGTGTGCACGGCTGTGTGCACAGCACAAGCGCCGCGTGGCCGCTTAAACGTTCCACAGCTCGTACGCTGTCCCTGTCTAACGCGAAAATACAGTACTCTAGTATGTTCTCGAACGTAAAAAAACACGAACTCGCCCCTCGGTAGGCTAACATAAACAAAATGGGTCACAGACGGCCGTCTCATTGTCGAGCCGTCATCGAACTTTTTCACACAATACATTATTACTGCTCTCGACCACAATGGAAAGGACCGAGGTCCTTACAAGCATTCTGCATTTTCGGCATTAAATATTTATAACGGACAAGTTGTTTTACTGGAAAAGTGTCTTCCTCGTGAAGGTGATAGAACGTACCACTTTAGTCATCCTTAATCCACGACCAATACACAGGATACTTTGACATGGAATCAGTCAGACCCATTCAAGTCTTTTTAATAATGCTAGTAAGTATTCTTGTATTTAGAAAAATTTCCGCCTTGCAGCTCGAGCATTAAAATAAAACGATATTTAGGGTTCATTCGCCGTTAAAGTGGCAGGACAGGAGTCTGCACTGCTATCCTCCACAGCGACCGGCTCGGACAACGGAATACAGAACTTGCTCCTGCTGAGTTCGTCAACGTAGCGAACCCTGAAGTCGCTTTTCCAGTGTATGTTTACAAATACTGATTTTTCGCTTACCCTTTTACGCAGGCAATCTGTTTGGACTCGGAGAGAGGTTCGGATTCGGCGGACTGGGCGGCGGACTCGGATTCCTGGGCACAGGTGGCGCCATCAATACCCTCCCGATTGTGGGCGATTTCAAAAACTTCAATCAGGCGGTCGACGGCAAGTGCATCATCATCGGATCCAAGTGCAAGCCCAGCAATTCCGTCTGCGCCGCGGTGGTTCTGTCCATCCAGGACGTGGGGGTGTGCAGTTGCGCTGCCGGGTTTGTCAATTCCGGTGGCAACTGCATCCTGGCTTCAGCCACCACCACCACTACCACCACCAGCGCCCCGTGTCTCCCAAGCACGGGTCAAGTGCCGGGGACAGGGACCTTTTGTCAGGTGTTCGGCTTGCCTTGTTGCGGACGTTGCGATGACCAAATGAATTTCTGCGTTCCAAAGTGAAACTGCGGTTTAGAATGTAAACTATTTGTTATTAAAGAGACTTGTGTGTCGAAAATGGGAAATCGTGGTCGTAGTCAATACTCAATACGAGCTAAGAGGCCTAATGTCGTACAGGTCGGGACCTATGCGAACGCGACGTTGATACCTGCTCCCAAACTTTCGCGGCACTTCGCTTTTTACTTCATAGTCACTGGCCCTGACAGTTGTGGCACTGCTGCCGGGCGAGGAATTTCGATTCTGTTCGAAACGTTTATTTCCTCACCTCAGCTACTTAGCAGCTGTACATTCAATGGAGTTTCCGTTGCTTAGATGTAAGATGGGGTACGAGTACAGATCAGAGCAAGGAAACACAGGTAACTGAAAATTGTGAATAAAAGATCTTCAAGATCTACCGCAAGTACCAGCATGAAATCATTATCAGAAGTTTGATCAAAGCAACATGTCAGAAAAGTATTCGTCAAACTCCTGATGGCGGGACTTGTCGTCCGAAGGAAGAACGGGTTTCTCCCAAACCGCCTTCTCTTGTTCGCGCACTTGCTCGTCTGTCAAGACAGGCGTGGTGTCAATCAGCTCAGTCGGCGCGGTAGGACGCTCCGGAGTAGACGCCGGCTCTTGCTTAATCTCAATGGGCGGTAGGCTTTTCCTGCGGCTTGCTTCTTTGTGCCTAGCGACAACAAATTATGAATTACGCATGAGCAACCGCCAAATTTAAAAAATCTCAGTAAGGAACAAAGAAGCCGGAAAAAAGCCAAACTTACCGAGTCGTGTAATTCAACATTTTGGAGCAGTCGGGGCAGAGGCCTGAAAGGGAGTTGTTAATGGTGACATCACAACGCAGAGCAGTCGCAAATTTAAAGAAGCCAGTGAAGACTTACGGAGTTTAACTAAAGCATTCTTTTTCGCCCCTTCTTCCGTGTACGCGAAATTCACTTCCCAACTTTTAAGGTTTGTGCCGTGGTTAAGACAATGCTTTGATCCACAAACAAACTGGCCTAAAAATAATCAACAGACGTAAATTGCCTCGTTTGAGAACATCGCCCAGTGCGTTCTGTCCCTGCCGGTCGGTCGGTTCATCTGTCTGTCTGTCTGATTGTCTGTCTGTCTGCCTCTCTCTGTTTGTTTGTCTGTTTGTTTGTCTGTTTGATTGTCTGTCTGTCTGATTGTCTGTCTGTCTGATTGTCTGTCTGTCTGTTTGTTTGTCTGTTTATCTGTCTGTTTGTCTGGCTGTATGTCTGCTTGTATGTTTGCCTATTTGTCTGTCTGTCTGCCTATCTGTCTCGACTCTGCTGTTGCCTAGCTGTCTCCCTCAACTCTGCTCACCTTTTCCATCCACAACTTCCTTCTCTGTCCGCCACCTCATTCCAAACTTGTTTTGCTTGTAAGCACGGAGATCCACGATGCAATACTCCTTGAACAACTTATCGTAATATTTTCGCGCTAACCGTTGTTCCCAAGTGTATGCAGTCGTGTCATCATCCTCATCCCATAGAAACTTCTGATTCTCCCGAATAACATCCAGATCTGTACGATCGCGACTCCTGCATACAGCGACGACATTATTTCAGAAAACGCCACCGCCACGGTATCATTCCCACACGGAAGCAGAGCCACTACGGTACGTTTTTCGTTTCGAGGCAAACGCAACAAGGTCCAAACTTACGTATCTCTCTGAAGAATTTTTGTAGAACCAGGAACGGTCAGAAGATATTCATTTATCAAGAGTTTATGTCTGGCGTACGCGTCCAATCCCAGGAGGTGAAAACGTTGAACAGAACTTGCTTCCCTGCAACAGCAAGCAAATCTTTATTCCAGTAGCGCAAGCAGTTGCGTACTAGAGCGCGTAGTCACTTGTTCGATCAATCAACCAACCACTCACAGTAATGAACTGTAACCACGTAGTCTTTTGTTCAATCAACCAATCAAGCACCCGCAGTAATCAACTGCAACCGCGGTTGCAACCGAACCATGCTAATACTACTAGAAGTAACAAGGCGCTCGCAATTGCTAGACCGAAATTTAATTCGAGGTTGCTGTACCGCAAAAAATTGCGAGACACTCTTCTGCTCCGCCAAAACCGCCTCTGAGCGCACGCCATGGTTTAGGGAATAAGTAATCAATCAACCAACAGCTTCAGCAATCAGCACTCAACAGTCAGATCTACCTCATACTGTAAAATCAATCATTCAATCAGTCGATAAGACTCACTTTCCCATTTCCAAAACACACCAACCTATCAACAGCTGCTGTATAGTTTGTTGGCTGACTGAAATTCTTGGGCCGTTTAAAAATGGATGTCGATGGTTCCGATGGAGCAGGGGCTGATTTTTCGGTTAAATCCTGACGCTTTTTTCTAGAAGAAAAACCAACATTCAAAATGCGCTCCAACAGCGACAGCATGCTCGGCTGCCATCTCATGGGTGGAAAACGCTTCTTACCTTTTCTTATCCACGTCCGAATCATACTCAAACTCCGAAGAATAATCTTCCATGGCGCAAAAATGAAAACAAAATCTCACTGCAAAAAAAACGAAATGCGCACTAAATGTTAGAAAATATTCCAGCACTAACAACAGAAGCCGTTTCCATTAACATGATAAACGGTATTAATCAACTAATCGATTCAGTTAAAAGGCTTCTCAACCGTTACTAACCAGCAGGAACAAAACCCGCTCCAACCAGCGGTATTACTCAATCAATTAATCGATGCAGTCAAACGGCTTCTCAGCCCTTGACCAGCAGGAACAAAACCCGTTCCCATCAGCGGTATTAATCAATCAATCGATGCAGTTAAAAGGCTTCTCAGACCTTACCACTTGACCAGCAAAAACATGATGTACATGTGGGTAAGGGTAAAACCGAATTCAATATCACGTTTTACATCTCAATTCAGCGACCAGATGTCTTCTCGCTCGGAACTTCCGCCAGGCTATCCCTTTCGTGAAGGTTTCCCTCCGAATCAGATGATCCTCTCCTTTGATCAATAATGGCACTCGTAAGTTGTAACAAGAGCCCCAAACACTTGGAAAGCTGTCTTTATAATGCACAGCAGCTCACAAGTTATATTTAGTTTCATTTGTATACAAGGTTGGCAAACTCAGTAGCTCGTATACAGAGGAGGCACAACAAGAGCTAGCTAATAACTAGCGAGAGCTGATTTGAGCTTTCTTAGGTGGTTGTTGTTGCTCCAGTAAGGGTTCTTGAGTTAATCGGCTATCTAACAGCCCTTTACAATCGACTTCCGTCCAGTCAGCCAATCGCAGATTTGGTGTATTGGACCATACAGGAACATTGACTGCCCTTGCCTGCTTTCCGAAGACCATCGGTTTCCTACTGGGCGTGGTCCGGAAAAAGTTTCGCAACGTCTCTCGTGCCGCCATTTCCTCCGCGATCAGGAGAGTTTCACCGAATGCTACAATGACCAAACACACCAAATACAAAAAAGCCTGACGTCGAGCAGTTTGACGTATCTACAGAGATTGGCATAGAAGATATAGCAATTAAATAAAGCAAGCGAAAAGATTCACGTCTACCTACATTGCCCAATGAGCTTTTTGTCACTGTAGACACCGATGAGAAAAATGGCCTCCGGTGTTGCATCGCCCGCTCTTCGAAGGAGTCGCGTTTCCGGCTCTGCACGCCCTTCCCTCTGCAGAATGTCCGCCACAACAGACATCGGGTTCTTGAGTCCCCACAGCTCATCGATGTCGACATCCAGCAGACTAGTGACGAGAAAGTCCAGTACGAAGTGCTGTGCTCGCGTGGTTCCGCTCTCTTCAGCAAGTGCGCCGATCACGGCAAGCAGAGTGTCTGCCAGAGTAGTCTCATACGGCGGAAGCTCCTGCAGGCGAAAACCACACGCTTCATACACAATTTCACGTTAACCTGTCCAGGATGAGGATGAAGACATTGTCGGCCGCGTACCGCACACTGTATGAGATCGCTCGTTCCAATGTGACGCGACACGTTAGCAAGGACGTCTGTCTTCAAAAGGTACTTGGTCAAAGTTCTGAAAAAAAGTTACATTCAGCAATGTTAAACAAACACAATTCCTGTTGTATTTTATCAACAGATCTGAATGAATACTACTCGTACTCTATGCCTTCTTCCGGCAAATAAGGCAAATTGAAGCGACATATAGCGGAGATATAATGCTGCACAATATCAGCACCTAGAAAGCAAAACAAGAAGATGATGTAAGTTTGAACTAACTCAACGTCAACAATTTTCGCGTTGACCAGTGCGATGTGTTAATTACTGATGAATCGATCAGTAATAACAGACATACCACTCATTAAACTAAAGTTAATACTAATGTAGTGTTGCGACCAATTGGTGCTGCTTTTTAGACCCACCCGTATATTATAACTACACACACACTGCTTCACTGCAGTCATAATATACGGTGGATCTAAAACGCAGTACCAATTCAGTACTAAGCGATTATCAACAGTATTCGGTTGATCAAGCCGAAAAATGTCAAACAATAATACAAAAATCCCGAAAAAAACGTTAGAATTCCCGTAAAAAAAAACGGTAGGCTGGGAGTCGGAGATGATGCCCCGGTTCACTTCGCCGAATCACTCAATACACCAATCAATCAATCAGCTCATGCCGCGGTGGACTTCGTCAAGTCACTCAATACACCAATCAATCCATCAGCTCAACTATACACAAAACTCACCGGCATCCCTCAGCGCGCCTTGATCCGCGAATACCATCTGATGCGCATCCTCAATCTGCAGTTGCTTTCGGCGTTCAATTTCCTGCCGTGCGTAAGATTCATGGATGAAAGCTAGCCGGAAGGCCGGCCCTGTCGTATTCTCCCCCAATCGCTGGCCGAATGCGTATAATTCCGCCTCGTAATTCCTACGGACAGTTTTGGTACTGTAGTTAAACTGGGGGGCATCTACGTAAAAACTTCCGTGAAACGGTACCAGTTCGGCCAGATGTCGCGATGTCGCAGCGGTTCCGGTCCAACTTCTCGACGAAGGTTGAAAAAAGCCCTCCTTGTCTTGACATCCCATCGGCTGAATCCCCCTGCTTGGGTCGGATATCGCATGGATGTACCGAAAGATTTCGCATCATTCATCCGTGGCTGATCGGCTGGCCGTAATATCGACGCTGTACAGATATAAAACATTTGGTAGAGCAGGAAATTGATCAAGTGCAAGAATGAATTGCATTGATAATCTATGAAGCAATCAATCAACCTAATGAAAAAGGTCTTGTCGCACCTTGGGGTCGTTGCAGGATACCGGCTGAACAAGTTACGCCGCAATTAATTGAACGGCTCCGAATAAGTGAGGGAATTTTGCTCAACATTTTCAGTCTTGATGAGTTTGTTCCGCGCAGATGGAAAAGTGTCCGGTAGCACAGCTTAAAAGATTATGAAGCCGACATTGTTTTTGATATTGCGCTCCCAAAAAATCCAGTACGAGATAAGTAATGAAAAATCGATTGCGTGTATGCGCACACGGGGCCCCGTAGATGTCTAAAAGATCTTTTCAAGGTGGTCGTTTTGCGTCCGGAAGGATAAGCGCCCAGTGCCGGGAGAGAATCTCCAGATGGAGATGAAATGTCATGCAACTTGCAAGAACTTCGCATTTTGTTTCTTTAAAATGTAAAATTGAGAGAAATCCATCAATCAATCGCAGGCGATCTCTAACTGCCGTTTGTTCCTATAAGCTTTCCGTTTGTTCCTGTAAATTGTCCGCCTGTTCTTGTAAATTGCCTATTTGTTCCTGTAAGTATTTCGTTTGTTCGTTTAAGTATTCCTTTTTTTACGGAACGGTTTGATTGATTGAATGATTATTAGTAATATTTCCTTTTTTGCGTATGCCGTATGGCCTCAGTCTGCCTCAAAGGTCTTTTCCGCTCTCAATAATTTGAAACTACTGAAAATATCGTGCTACACTATTTTTCAACTTGTGCATGTCGTGTATATAATATCGTTCCTGACTCCGGGATTTTCGTTTTGGCTTGACATCAACCGGAAGAAAGCTCCGAAATGGGGGATCCGGGGGAACAGTCGGTGGCAGGGCCGCCGCCGCCGCCACATCAAGAACGAATCAAAGACACCTGGGTGATTGTCAAAGACTTCCTGAAGGATCAGGGCTTGGAAAAGCTCCACATTGACTCTTACAACAACTTCATCAACGTGGAGATGACCAAAATTCTGGAAGCCAACCGGCGCGTCACAAGTGATGCTGATGCAAATTGGTACGCTTTCCATAACTGCATTCAGTGAATTAAATTTGCAGCCAGGTAGTTTAATCAGCTCAAATTTTTGGAATTTTAGATTTACATTTGGCCTAATAGCTCTTTTTGTTTCAAGGTTTAAATTTGCGTCGGATATTGTCTTTCTAGTTATTTGGTTGATTGATGAAATGTATACGTGCATTTGCACTGTTCAGTTCAACGGTTGATTGATCAGTTTGTTGGACTATTAGAGCCTTGCATTGTCGAAGGAGCAGTTGGGAATTGTGCATTGTCCTGTTCTATGTATTCTGTTAGACACCATTGTTCTAAAACAAATTTCCCCCGGTAATTCGGTACTTGATGCACATTCCATTCAAATTATACTACAGTTTAAATTTGCAGGCACGTTTTTTGGACACATGGTTGCTTGATTGGTGGATTTACTCAGTTGCCTTTGTTTTGCTAAGTTCTTGCTTGTTTCATACTTGACTGCAAGACTTTTTTAACTACATCATGCCGGCCAAGTTAGTCAGTTCTTTGTACCATTATTATTTTTTACAGGTATCTAGAGTTTGACAGTATTCGTGTGGGTGCGCCACAAACGGAAGACGGGCTGGGCCAGACGCGAAATACCACTCCGAACGAATGTCGGCTTCGTAACCTGACCTATTCCGCGCCCATACTGGTCAACATTCGGTACTTGCAGAACGGGCAAGTTCAGAAGAAGAACGACGTGATGATTGGTAAAATTCCGGTGATGCTGAGGAGTCAGCTCTGTGTGTTGCACGGCAAGTCCGATGAGGAGCTGGTGCGGCTGAAGGAGTGTCCGCTCGATCCGGGGGGATATTTCATCGCCAAGGGCAACGAGAAAGTGGTTTTGATGCAGGAGCAGATGATGAAGAATCGCACCGTCTGCGAATACAACACCAAAAAAGAGGTCAGTTAATATTTTGGATCAATTCGTACTGACAACATAGACAGGCAGGCAGGCAGGCAGACAGACAGACGGACAGACGGACAGACGGACGAACAGACAGACAGACAGACAGACAGACAGACAGACAGACAAACAAACAAACAAACAAACAAACAAACAGACAAACAGACAGACAGACAGACAAACAGACATACATACATATAAACAGACATACATACAGACAGACGACACACAGGCAAACTGGCAAATAATAGATATACATTAAGAGAGCCAGATTGAGAAGGAAAGGTACAGGCATGAAATAACAAGCGTTTTTGAATTGCTGCAGCTCACTTGCTTCGTGGTCAGCTTTTCTCACGATCACAAAACCAGGACGACCGTCGTCAAGAAACACGGCTGCTACTACGTCCGTTTCAGTATGTTCAAGGAAGACATTCCCGTCCTGGTTATCTTTGCCGGCATGGGTATCCATTATCTCAATATGGCGCTCGGCTGGATCGGTCGCGAGCATGCTGTGCTGGAAAAGTTCACTCTTTCCGTGGATGAGTTTCTCTCTCTGAACATCTCGAAAAAGGAGGAAGCACTGCAGTTTATGGCCACGCGCCTTAAAACCGGTATCACCAGTTGGGGCTCGTACAAGCGGACCAAAACGGCGGAGGTTACTCAAATTCTGATGGGAACGCTGCTCAGTCATGTGCCAACGGTCAACGGATGCTTCGACGATAAGGCGGCTTTCTTGAGTTATATGGTTCGGCGTTGCATTTTGGCCGAGAAGGATCCACGATTGCTGGACGACCGGGATCATTTCGGCGTTAAAAGATTGCAGTTGGCGGGGAACATTCTGTCGTTGGTCTTTGAGGATGTGATAAAGTCGCTGAACTCAGAATTAAAGACTCGGGCGGACAAAAACTTAAAGGTGAGTGGTCTAGTCGAGTAGGTAAATCTGATCTGTTCTTCTGTCTATCTGTCTATATTTCTGTGTCTGTCTGTCTTTATACCTGTGTCTGCCTGCTTGTCTGTCTTTGTGTCTTAACTCCTGTCTGCCTCACCTGTTGTCTCTCCTGTCCAGCCCTCTGTCAGTTCGTGTCGGTGTGGGTCTTTCTGACTGTTTTGATTGCTGTGGTGTTGTGTTTGACTCGCTATGCAAGTATTTCTTTCTAGGCAAGAGCCCGTGTGGGACAGTTCGATCCGGCATCCCACTTCCGAGTCGACCGAGTAACTCATGGCTTCAACTACTTTCTGGACACCGGTAACCTTAACATTCGCCGCTTCAAGGTCAACCGCGTCGGTGTGGCTCAAGTCCTCGTTCGTCTCTCCTACGTGTCCGCGGTGGGAATGATGTCTCGACTACAGAGTCAGTTTGAAAAGAGTCGCAAAGTCAGCGGGCCTCGCTCCATCCAGGCATCGCAGTACGGCATCGTTTGTCCTTCAGACACACCAGAAGGCGAAGGATGTGGTCTGACGAAAAATTTGGCGCTCTTGTGCCATTTGACGGAGGACGCTTCGGAGGATCAAGTGCGGAAGCTCTTGACCTGTGTGGTGACTAAGGTGGCGCATGAGGTGTGTACTACGCCGTGGACGTATCCATCTGGTAATGTCTATACGATTTTCGTCAACGGAACGATTTTCGGATATACAAAGTCGCCCAGAGAGTGTGCGAAAATTGTCCGGCAGGCCCGACGGTCAGGGGGGATTGATAAATTCATCTCAGCGGCTGTTAGGTAAGCCTGAGCTTTATCATTTGTGTTTTTCTCTTTCTTTCGATTAATTTTTGTCTAGCTTATACGTCTGATTAATTGTTTGTTCTACTTATTTGTTGCCTGAATTACAGTTTACTTTCATGTACTTACCTTTTTGTTTCAGTGATCTGAACTTGACTGTGACATTCTCGACCGACGGAGGTCGCATGTGCCGGCCCTACTTTGTCGTAGAAAATGGTCGCCTCCCGATCCAGCAAATCCACGTCGACAAAGTCCGCGATGGACTGATCGGCTTCCGGGATTTGGTGAAAGTCGGCCTAATTGAGTATCTGGACGTCAGCGAGTTGAATGACAGTCTGATTGCGCTGGACCAGAAGGAGATCTGTGCGGAGAGCACCCACATGGAAATCGCACCTTTTTCCATCCTGGGAGTTGTTGCTGGTACCATTCCGTTCCCTCATCACAATCAGAGTCCCCGTAATACTTACCAGTGCGCAATGGGGAAGCAGGCTATCGGGGCGATTGCTTTGAATCAGACGAACCGTATTGATACTGTTCTTCAGGTATGGGCGATCGGAAATGTGCCTGTGCCTGTCTGTGTACCTATCTGCCTGTCTGTTTATCTGTCTGTCCGTTTCTTTGTCTCTCAGTTTCTTTGTCTATCTTTCTACCTGTCTGTGCACCTATCTGCCTATCTGTTTATCTGTCTGTCCGTTTCTTTGTCTCTCAGCGTCTTTGTCTATCTTTTTGCCTGCCTGCCTATTTCTTGTCTATCTGTTTTGTTTGCTGTCAACTGGCTTTTAGTAAAGTTTAAACGATTGCAGGTCGCCTGGAATCCGCAGCGGCCTCTCGTGCAGTCCAAGAGTTTTGGCATCACAAATTTCGATCAGCTACCTGCAGGACAAAATGCCATCGTCGCCATGATGTCCTACACGGCGTATGACATTGAGGACGCCCTGATCCTTAACAAGGCATCCCTGGAACGGGGCTACCAACGTGCCACCGTGTACCGCAAAATGCAGACCATGTTGAAATCTAACAGCGCCGGTGAGAAGGACCAATTGTTCCCTGCGCGAACCAACCCAGCGACCGGCGTCGTTTATCCGGCAGAGATGAAACTGGACGAGGATGGAATTATCGGAGTGGGCAACACCGTGGAGCGCGGCGATATTGTGATCAACAAGTACGTTCCCGTGGGCACGCAGCAGTCCACGGAATTGACTGTCCAGACGCACGGCACTGCATCAAATCGGTTGGGTCATGATAAGCCGGAAGCGGTAAAATTCCAGGAGGTTAATTCGTGCCACATTGATAAAGTCATGATCTCGCAGTTTGAGCGGGAGCAGCTTATCAAAGTTCGGACTTCGCAGACCCGAGTGCCCGAAATCGGTTAGTGTTTTCCTGTCGACTTCCAAGACTATTTTGGTTCGAGTTATTATTGCTGTCACACAGTACTCTGTCAGCTAGAGCGTCAGTCTGTTGCTTTATTGTAAGAGATTCTGTCTGTCTGTCTCTGCTTGTCTGTCTGTCTCTGCCTGTCTCTGACTGCTGATATTTGCTGTCTGATACTGTGTCTGTTGTCTTGTTCGTTACCGTTAGTGTGAGTCTCGCATTGGAAAGCTTTCGTCAACCCTCCGTTTACCATGATTATAGGAGATAAGTTTAGCAGTCGCCATGGGCAGAAAGGTGTGTGCGGTCTGATCGTCCCGGAGGAAGACATGCCGTTCACCCTGGACGGCATCCGGCCAGACGTCATCATGAATCCTCATGGCATCCCCAGTCGCATGACGGTCGGCCTCCTTCGCGAACTGATGGGAAGTAAAGCCGGCTCTCTAATCGGGAAAGTCTTTGACGGTTCCGCCTTTGGGGAAGACCGCTTGGCGGAAATGATGAAAATCCTGGAAGACAACGGTTTTGACCGGTCCGGCAAGGAGATCATGACGGATGGCGTTACCGGCAAGACACTAGAAGCCTACATTTTCATCGGTCCCTTCTTCTACCAACGGCTCAAACACATGGTGATTGATAAAATCCACGCCCGCGCAAAGGGACCTCGCCAGACGCTGACGCGGCAGCCGACGGAAGGACGCGCGCATGACGGCGGTTTACGGATGGGAGAGATGGAACGGGATTGTATGATTGCTCACGGGGTCTCATCGCTGCTGAATGAGCGGCTCATGCTTGCCAGCGATGAATGTGAGGTGCTGGTCTGTGATCAGTGCGGGCTGTTTGTCTGGAAGGAAGTGTGCACGTCGTGTCGGAAACCGGGTCACGTCTCGGCGGTGCGCATGCCTTACGCCTGTAAATTGCTCTTCCAGGAGCTGCTCAGTATGAATATCGCCCCGAGGATGAAGATTGTTCATGATGTTGATTGAGAGTGACAAGAGTGGTTTCATTGGGTTTCATAGCCATAGTTTTATTGGTGTTTTAGCAATCAAAACGAATACACAGAATTCGAAAACAAAAGAATAACCATCCGGACTGAAAGAAAGTTACTTTATCATACCTGACTGCCGCTACGGGGAAGCAAATTATTCCACCGGCAAGGCCAACCGAAAAACAAAATACAAAACGCAATTCAATGTGCTCCACAGATCACTCATACCCAACCATAAACAAAGGGCTGCAGCATGTACAACGTGGCGGTGAACTCCTTTAGCAGCTGTCGCTCCGACGTCCCTCCTGTCAAAACTATTTTCCCCGTAGAGAATACCAAAAACATCATTCCCCACGAGCCGCGGTAAACACCGTTGGGATTCTTCTCAGTCTTCTCGATCTGCTGAATCCTCTCCGTCTTATGTGGTAAAATGTATGCAGCTGGAAAAGTGTCGCTGTCGAAATAAACCACATTCGGGAACGCCGCCGCCAGTCCCTTAATATCAATGTTGTAGCCGACGTCGACGACCGCGGTAACGTTCACCATCCGAAAGTTCGCCGGCTCCGTTGGAACTGGGTAGCCACACTTCTTCAGAAGATACAGAGCGTGCTGAGCGATTTGTCTGCTGGCCTTCGTGCTGCTCGCTCCCATTATGATCAGCTGTCCGTTTATGGTCAGGTTGACGCTGCAGTTGGACTCGGGGAGCCGCAAGACCGCGGTATTAATCAGCATCGGGTCGTAGTTGACCTGACGAATTCGGCAGTAGAGATCCAATAGGTCCAGTGGGCAATTGACGCTGCATGTTCCCATTGAGTTGACGAATTGAATCTTCAGCTTTGTTTCCTAAAAGGCAAAGTTAGTGTATAGGATTGACCCAGCCGGAATAGAAACCGACAAAACAATGAATAAAAAGAATAAATGGACACACGAAAGAGGTCGCATTCATGATTACCGAGAGCGGCGACAAGGTGGAGATCTCAGTTTCCGGTACGTCCATCCGTTCTACGATGTACTTCCTGGCCTCCCGTCGAAATCGCCGTATTTCGCGATCCGTGAGATGCTTGATCCCGCTCAAATCGGAATCCGATAAATCCGACCCTGCACCTCTGGAGCTCTCAAGCGAGTATTGGTCACCTGATAAGTTCCTTCCGCTTGAGTCACCACCGGAAAAGTCCCCGCATCGACGGAGGTGCTTATCGTTTTCCGCTAGACGATTTTGATGCAAGTACCAGGTTTTGGCGACATGCGGACTAACAGCCGTTCCAAACCGTCCAAAGGTTTTCAGTCTTCCAATCGCAGCGACAACGTCGGTCGGTCCACGCCCATCGCTGTGTGTACCGTTGAGATTTTTTGCGCAGATCCCAAAATCTCGCTTCACTTGGTTCAGACGATCGCAAATGAAACGGCAGATCACAGGCAATCCCTCTTTGGTCTGCGGCAAGGAAAGAAGCTGCTGGCTAAAATATTTGTCGGTCGGAACTGACGGAGTAGTGGTCGGTGCTCTGGAAGCGCAATGATTGTTTTTAATGCCTTGTTCAAGATAAAGAAAATTAGCAATTAGCAAAAATTAGAAAATATTACAGTACTGTATTGTAATTGCAATCGTTCAACGTCTATTATCGTGTAATAATTTAGAAAGCTGGCTGCGTAACAAATGTCCCTTTAGCGTTAGTAGTACTGTGTACCGGTCAGTGAATTTTCGTTAGACGATTGCACCTAATTTGTATTACACTAGTGACCCATAATTCACTCTAAATAAACAATCAATCGAACGCAACCCGTTAAAATAGAATCAATCTCTATAAGCAATTTACATCTTGCAGTAGGTCGACGTAGGCATCAATCAACCAATCAATCAATGAACCACACCCTTCAATTCAGGGTATTACCCAAACACACCCAAGCACTCACTTCAGGGAACTTTCCACGTACAATGTCAGTGCTTTGCGCTTCCTAGAATTCGGGAGCAGCCGCTTTCCACTTTCGCTGAGCACCGGGGAAACTACCTGCTGTACACCGCCGCGCGTCCGTCGACCTTGGGACTCTTGCGGCACTGGTGGAACTTCTGAGAGAGCCTCGCTCTCGGTGCTCACCGAATTTTCCCTACTCACTGAAACGGCCTTGTGAGTTTCACTTCGAGTCATCCGCTTCAACTGGGGAGAGGAACTGCGTGGTACGGGCCGCTTATTGCCTCGCCGACGACGGTGTGCCATTGCTTGTCCTGCAACTTCCTGTGTGTCCTGCAACTGGTGTCTGCAACCGAACTCGGCGGCTCTCCAGTGTAAAATCTGTGAATGGCAAAATGGAAGCCGCACAATCTGCTAAGGCGAGAGGGAAGGAGAAAATCATGTTTATCCACTTTGTTTACCTTCACTGGGCTTCGGGAAAGTCAACTGCAACTTGCAAGAAGGTTAAGAAATCTATTTCCTTGTTTTGCTGCTTGCTGGAGGGTCCAGCGAACTGGGGGTGAGCCGGAGTGGAGGCGGAGCCAGAAAGGCGTGGCTACTGGGGATCGTGTTTTCCTCTCCTTTCATAAAACAAAAATCGGAGCCGCATTTTCGAACTTGCGCTGTCTGAGTTTTTCTTACAAAATCTGGTCCTTAATTTTTCTGGAGCATCACCACTTTTTTCAAAATGGACATCGTAAGTGTTTTTCTCACTCTGACGTGATCATGTGCATATTTTCGCACGTCGACCTGCGAGAGACCCATTGCAGCTTGTTCTTTTTTAATATTTCCAGGGCAGCCATGATCAACTGGCAAAAGCCAGCGAAGTCATCCTCACGAATCGAGTTGGTAAGGGGGTTGTAAAATTCACGGTGCGGGTTCGTTTTTTTGGCAGAGAACAAATTTGAATTGTGGGTGTTTGTGGATTGATTTTTCAGGCGTGCATTCGCATATTCGCGGCTTGGGCTTGTCGAACGAGATGGAGCCGCGTCAGGTGGCTCAAGGCCTCGTCGGCCAGGTGAAGGCACGCAAAGCCGCGGGATATATCGTCAAAATGGTCAAGGTGCGTGACTGGGGGTTTCGGGCATTTTCAAATTCAGTGCGCGGGACTTTTACGTCAGTTTTTACATTGATTGATTGATTGCGTTGTTTTCGTACTGGTTTGTTAGTTGATTGAATTATTGATTTATTGATTGGTTATCGGTTTTCGTTTTGGTTGTTTCGCTATTAGGATATGGGCTTGATTGATGTTTCAATGGTTCATTTTCATGCACGCTAAGTACAGTACTAGCTATTCAAGACCGGTATCGGTGTCTAATGTTTTGTAGGAAGGACGTGTGACCGGACGAGCTGTGCTCATTGCTGGTCAGCCTGGCACTGGAAAAACTGCCCTTGCTATGGGTACGGTCATTATTTTCTCTTGTGACTATGACGTCAATTTGTTTTCGGAATATTCTTCTCCATAAAGTATGAGTTACGTTTTTTATTTGAAAAATTAGCAATTGCGAAGGAAATGTCGGACGGTGCTCCAGCTACCCTGATGTCGGCGAGTGAGATTTTCTCTCCTGAAGTCAGTACCGCAGAGGCTTTGACGCAAGCGCTACGACGTTCGGTTGGAA
>LRSR01007195.1:0-35880 GCA_001579985.1 Hypsibius dujardini
TTCTTGTTTGGAGCAGCGTGTCAATGACGAAAAAGATCTCCAGCAGATAATTGAGCGCGTACAACCACCCAGGCTGAACGTGCTTGAACCCGGCTTGATAGACGATCAACTTGACCGATATGATGCGCAGGAGTGTCATCCCGTACTTACAGAACCAACGGATGAACTGGTCGTCCGACCGGAAAATCAACTGCGTAAATGTGCGAAACCGCTCCTGCATGGAGATCCTCACTCGGGGGCGATAAGACAAAGACAAGTTCCCACCGACAGGCTTCGGTCGAGCTTCAAATAACCGTCGATTTTCCTGTTCCAGCTCCATCGTCTCCCTCGCCTCCTCCATCAGCCGGTCCCGTACCTCGGGGAAGTGGTCCAGTACAATCTAAAATGGTGCGTTGTGATATTGTTCAATTTGTGTTCAAATCCCATAATTATTAATTGTTATTTTAAAGACACGTATTTTTTTACATTTAATAAAGACGAACGGTATTTTAAATATGAGATTGATTGCGGAAACTGGTCGTCAGCGTTTCTTTTTTTATTTACTCTCTTTGCGTTACTAAGCTTGTAGCATTGCCGTAGCAAACTGAAATCTTTTTGCTTGCCATTTTTTTCTACAGAAAAAGACGTACCATTTCCGGGGAGCTTTTCAAAAAATATTAAAAGATGTTAACTGCTTCTTTTTTAGCGAAATACTGCCCAAATACAGATTTTCATTAACTTTTATTTTTGTATATACTAAAATAAAGCACTGTTTCTTAAATGGTTGTTAGGAATTTCAGTTTTGGAAGAATCCTCTGTTTAGTTTACATAATTTTCTATTTCGTTTCAGAAGTAGCATCCTAGTTGTCCAAAAAATCCAGCAATTGCCAGTTTTTCAGATATTTTGGCGGATCCAGCGAATCTTAATTAAATTCATCACTGCAATTTTTCTCGTCAAAATGCAAAGCTGCTGAGTAAGAACAAAGGTTGATGCACTCAAAATTAATTTTAATTGGGCTTACAATCCCACAAGATATTCCATCAATTGTAAATTTTCAGTGTATTAAATGCTGTAAATATATTGAAAGATAAACTGAATTACATAAATGAATGCCGTTATTTGGCCAATTTGGCCAAAAACTAACCTCAAACTCCTCCTTCACCAGGTAATACAAATCGCTGTTTTCCCTAGCCCGAAAACTTGTTTCAGCCTTATGATTGGTCAAGAAAGCCACTTCCCCCAGAATTCGTCCGGCTCGAATAACGTTCGGTGAGAAGTCCCCCGTCCGGTACTGTATCTCCACACTCCCACGGTAGAGGAAGAAGAGATCCGCGCCGATATCCCCAATCCGCGTCACATACTCCCCCTCAAGGATGTAGAGGGGTTTGAGGATAGACGCAACCATTTTCTTGAAGCCCAGCGGAGTGCTCTTTAAAATGGGAATCTGTTCGATGACTTTACGGTAAAGTTGCAGGGCCAATTCCCCTGTCAACGAGGGCGGCAGTCCGGCAATCAGGCCTTGTTGGTCGATACCCTGCGTCCGCAGCCAGAGGTATTCGTAATAGCGGATGACACGAGTCTGAAGAGACCGTGGGAGGTGCTCGTGTTGGAGATACTTTTTGATAGCCACTACCCGCTCAAAAAACCGTGAACGTGGAGCATCGCTGTTGGCCTGTTTGTTGATTTAACAAAAAAGAACGATCAGGCAAATTAAAAAGTCAGCCAAATTAAAAGTAGTAATTTCCTATAAGTTTTTCGATTTATTTGTAACCAATTGTTTGTCTTTAGTTTTGCAAAAAGCGGCCTAATTAAAATACAAGTATATTATGTTATATATTATAGATGCTATAAAACAGAACGACTGGTCAAGTAGGAAAAAATCAGCCCAGCTAAAAAGCAGTATTTTTATTGGTTTCTCGCTTAATTTGCCCTTCATTGAGCTAAAAGTGGCCGCCTAAAAGACAATAATTATTGTCTAGTTTTTCTTTGAAACGCACAAACCAAATGCAGAGAATAATGAACTAAGACTTTTACTTTTGATTTAGTTTACTAGGAAGAAAATATAATTTTAAATTTTCAAACTCGCCAGTTTTCTGAAGATATATTGGGATAAGGGATAAGATAGTTCAATAAAATCAAACTAATTTGTTGACGCGGTCTGCGCAGCGCAAAAAATTCAGAATATCGCAAGACATTGCCCTATAATTCTGCCGTTTGCCACTGTTTCAAATTGTTAAATCAATTTGATATATTTGGTACCCATAGTAGCAAGTACCTGCTCAAAATAACAAATTTGAGGTGACAAAGTTTCAGGAAATGCATTGCACCGATTTTATTATTGGTTCCTAACTAACTCCACATCTTTCTGAGCGTATTATCATCTGGGTCGTACAGTCTTTTTTCTTATCGAAAAACTAGCACATTTGATTCAAATTAAATGTTATTCAATATCTATAAAATATCACATAAATGCATTCGTCAGTGTCATTAGTTAGTTAAAATGGGTCACCCTTACTTGTGCGGCTGAGATAGACGCGATGATGTAGCCGAAGAAAAGGTTTCCCGACACCATAATGAGGAGGAAGAGGAGCTGTTCAGTCTGTGTCAGAGCGTACATATCGCCGAAGCCGACGCTGGTCGTCGTCGTCACCGCCCAATATAAGCTCGCCACAATCTTCTGTCCGCTCGTGTTGCGCTTTAAGATCCCGCCCAGTTTGAGGTAAGTCATTTCGATACAATCGAGGGAATTGTCAATGTCGACATTTCCTTTCTCGTCGATGGGGCCGTAGTCGATGCTCCGCTGCCTGGTGCTTGGAGGCGGCAGGATGGCCCGGCGAGGGCGTGGATGGTAGCTGCGGGAGTTTGAGGACGACTCATCGACCCAATCATCGAACGGCAACGCGGCGGTCTGATACGCGCTTGATTGTGTAGCGTTCGAGTAGTCCACGTCAAGGGAGACTCCTAGATCCGTGAGGGTCTCGTTTGGGAACTGCAAATCTGTGGAATACGGACCCTTCTGATTGAAAGTCAGTCTTAAAGGTATTTTCTTGACAAGCAGACGTTTCCGTTTGCAAAGCCAGTTATAATTATTCGTTGCAATACTTTAACGTTTTGATAAGCGATTGTTACGACTGTAACAATAACATTGTCTACTCGTGGCCACTTTGACTGGACTGGGCGGGTTTAATTAAGATGTGATGGGTGTTGAAGTAAATGCAAAATAATTTTGGGATGACTAGGAGATTTAAGATGGAACAAAAACGTTCATCATGATTCAGAACAGTACTTGCAATTAGGAAGGGTAGAACAGTTTTTTCTTTCCGAGGAACGTGAAATATTACTTCGGGTTTCTTTTATACGGTATATTCCTGGAATGCCAACTTTTCTTGCCAAACTTTGAACAAAATAAAGGGAATCTTTTTCGTTTCAAGACAGTGCAAGACTAAGCCTATTTCATCTATACTAGTACACTCATTCGGTCCTTTTTGGGTAAAGATATTACTTTGACATATAATTTCACACAACACTCCCTCCTCCCCGTACACACACACGTATACTAAGACATTATAAAAATACAGAACTACCCGGCTCCTGATTGAAAATTTTGTGGCTCACTGATTTTTAGTTTTAAAACCCATGTTTCAAAAAGGCGCAGTTCTCGTTGTAGGAGTTCAAGGTGGTGCCACAATCTGTTTTGGAACTGGGAAATTTTTAAAAAATTCAGAACTTCTCGACTCCCATCTTTGGCCGGAGTTGATTGATGAATCTGTTTCAATTTTGAAGCTTATCGAAAGATAATATTAAGCCTGATTATACACAGAAGGCATGAAAGCGACAGGACCGGAGACGGAAGCAAAGACAGATATAGTGACAAAGAAACATAAGACCACACTAAATATATTTAAAAGTCCAACATGGTCTTGCAAAGTCAAAATTTCTGCCTTTTGCGAGCGCAGGGTGCGAGCAATAGCGTGTGTATATACTAAATATATACGGACGATGTGAAAGGACGTCGCCGCAATTATTTAGCTAAAGAAATAAAGCAAAAAGTACAAAACGAAAACTTCACATCGAACGGACAAAGTTATATACTAGTACTGATAATAACAGTGTCTCTTAATCCCATAACAGACAATGGATCTATTGAAATGGATGGTGTCAGAGATTATTTTAGGGTCCTTTAAGGCCCGAACCAGAACTCCCGGAATACTGCTTGAGAGAAGGGGTAAGGGGCAATGTATTTTGCCGAGCTCGCTCATAAAATTCAGCTTTGTTCCTGGCCCTTTTTAGAGCATGTGCGGACGCTGAGGTCTAAAATCCCAATGTTCTCTTGGGATTCAAAATATTTTTAAAACTTGTTTCTTTTCATAGAGCTTAGACCATCTGGGAAGGTTTTTACTGCGAAATTTGAAACCATCGTTGAACTGGTGGTAAGGGACATCGAAAACCGTAAATCTGAAGGTGACTGAGTTTCCGACCAGATACCGGAACATTCACATCGGTTTGAAAATTATCAAGACTAAGGTCAAAATTTTTGGGAAAGCGAATTTTGAAAAATCATACCCCTACTCCCTCTAGCCACTTTTTCCAAGTGTCCCAACCCCTATTTCTGAGCTGTAAAGATCCTACAAGAACCCCTGTGCACGGCACCTCCTCTTAGGAGGCTTATATTGAACCCAATCAAACCTCAAATTTAATGAAAGTTTTTCATAATGTTTCGAAATCTCACATGCTTCAAAATGATTAGAAACAATAATCCAAGTTTTGGGTTCAGTTTTGAGAAAATGCATTTTGCCCATCTCCCACTCCCTGGCTCTACCATGAAAGGTCTTGGTTCTGAATTTTCAGGGCCCTAAAAAACCCCTTCGCAAGTGCTCGTAAATGTTCTTGATGGAGTAAAAAAATGTGATATTAAAAATAGTAGACTTAGAGTTTGTAGACTTACAACATGATTTTGTCTGGTTCAAAGCACACGAAAGCGGCGGGCACTCGATGGTCAACGGCAGGCAGGTAACCAATGTGATGTAGATGACGAAATACGTGCAATACTTGATCAGAAAGAGGGAGGACGTGTCCAGTTTGATGTCCGTCTCCAGGAATCTAAACGCGCGCGTCACACGATAAATCTGGAAGAGCCGATTCATGCTGACGTACATCAGCCAGTGAAGAACCTCTTCGCGACCACGGGTCAGTTTGCCCTGGGTCATAAAGTCCCCGGCAATGGGGATGAAGACAAAAATTTCAAAGGGGATGACGCAAAAGCAGTCCAGCCAAAAGTTGCTCTTGAGGTACCGTTTTGCGGTCATGTAGGGATGTGTCACAATGACGTTAATATCTAGAACGAGGAACAAATGTATAAAAAGCTAAACCGAGAATCCTAGGGATGCGATCAAACAATCATAATATTCAACATCAAACAATCAAATCAAACCAAACATGCGTCCGTTTAATATGATTTCCGAATTTGATTTATTGATTTTTGTAAACATTAACAATTTCTGAACTTTTATCTTAAAAAAAATTAGATGATTTGGTCCAAAACTGGAGTTTACGTGAAATAATTGTTCTCAAAGAGATTGTTTAGCAGGAAAGAATAGCATAAAACCAAAGCTATGTTTTCTAGATCTCCTTTTTGTAGGATCACCAAATCAAAATATCCATTTAAATTAAATTGAAAAGAAATCAAATCAGAAGTAAATCAAGGGAAGTGTTTGTTGTTTGATCGCATCCTTATACAGGAATGACTATCGGACTGGCCGCCCCTAGTTACGTATGTCGTGATAAAAAAATTAGGCTATGGATTTCTGAAAGAATGCAAATAATTCACAACCATTGCAAAGTAACAAAAATATGAAGATATTAATAAATATAAAGAGTTAAAGTTTCATGTAAAATAATTCAGGCTCCAAAAGCCTGTGTCATAGTTTGGAAAAATGCGTTTTGGTCTTGGCGCCAAACCCGTCTAACCGTCTAACATTCTGGCAAAAATGTCATTTCTTTCACCGTTAAACATGTTAATTAACGTTACCTTGTTATATTTTATTTTATATATTTCACTTTATCGGTAGAAACTGTAGATTAATATGCATTTTAGTATAAATGACGGCATTGACTCGTACCATTTGCGTATTGGATGTGGAACTTGAGGTAGATATCATAGACGGCGTAAGCATCAAACAGATATAGCAGTCCAAAGTACTCCCACGCGTCGACCTGAAAGGCGATCTGCACTAGTCTAAGGATGAATTGGAGGATACAGGCGACCAGACGAACGGTCTCCCAGTACTTGAGGAAGTCACTGTCCATCGGAATAGTTTCTGTCTTGAGAGCCTTGTAGAAGAACCTCCCGATACGGGACACCTCAACCACATTGAGATCTTCGCGGAATCGAAGCTTCCGCTTTTCAATCACCGACATCCGGGTGGGCGAAGCCTGTGATGGAATTGTTCAAAAATATTTAAATATATCTTAAATTGTCAGACAACTTACTGCAGGGCTTCGTCAAACTATTGTTCATCAACATTTATCTTGTCAATTGCATGTAATTCTGATTGACGTTTTCCCGACACTTTTACTTTTTACTTTTTGTTTACGACTGTTTATTTTAAAAATTAAACCTCAATATCCTTAATGCTTTACATAAAAGTACGTAACTAAAATAATACCTATTTTAAAAATGAACTTTAAAAAGGGCACAAAACAATACATAACTGAATTTCAACCCTAATTTTGAAGTTAATCAACTTAAATGCCATATCATTTCATATTGAATCAAAATCTTGAGTCTCAAATATGTTTGAAAAAATCAGTTTGTGATAAAGTGTTCGGTCCCTAATAATTTATTGCACATTTATAACAAAAACATGGCTTACTGCTTATTTCTGTTCATTTTAGAATTTGAATTGCAAATTGCTGATCATTTTACTTAAAAGTGCAGAACTAAAATACTGTTTATTTTAAAATGAAGTCTGCAGTGTCTATTAAGTTTTTGCGTATTTTTCACAAAAATGCAAAGGTGGTTCCTTTAAAGGAGCACAATATAGTCAGTACTTAATATTTAAATTGCAAATTGCTTATATTTTATTAAACATTTAAGACAAAACTACCGTTTCTTTTAAACTTTATTTGTTAATTTCAATTATTTTAAGAGAAAAATATTGTATACACTTGAATTTCAAATCGAATAATGAGTTAGAGAACTCAACTGCCGTAGCATTTTATTGTGAATGAAAATTGATATTCTCAAACAAATTTGACTAAAATGAGTGTCTGTACTTTTGCTAATGAAGTGTACGGTTCCTATTATTTTTGTGCATATTTCTGACAGAAATTGAGGCACGATTTTTAAATGAGCACTGGCCTTTTTCCTCCGCGGAATATACGGCTTGGCGTTCCGCGCGGCATTCAGCAGGTCCTCGTAGTACTTGCGTTCCTCGGAGATGTGCCCGATCTGCGTGGAGAGCCACTCGATGTGGATGGCGACGTGATCGAAGTCCCCCCGCGGCAGCGTCAGCACTTCGCAGTGGGTGACGGTCTTGATGCTGAGGACCTCATTGCGATTGAAGAGGAACCCAATCTCACCAAAATACATGCCCGGATGGAGGACTGCGACGAGGGTGGACGCCGGTTCCGGCTGATACACGTGACAGAATCCCCGGCGAATGACAAACAGTTCTGGGATGAGATCTCCAATTTGGATGATGTACTCGTTTGGCGGGAAAACGTATCGGCGCACTGCCGGCGCGAGACGCTTTAAAATGTGCTCTTCAATGTTCTTAAAGATGGGAACGCCGGCTACCAGGTGCACCAAGTCGTCCACCTGTGTCCATGGAATAAATGTTTTTGAATTGGAATTAAATTAAAAATCTGCCCGGGACACCAAAATCTTATTTTACAGTAATTCAAATTTATTTGCTTCGAAATATAAATTAAAGACTAAACATCAGCGCGTGACGAGCCATCTTATCAAACTAAATTAGAAATGAAGTCTGATAGGAAAGACATTTGGATATATATTTAGCAAAGTCAATGGGTTATGTCAATGAATTATCAAAATCCTCTTTGTGCGCAATTCAGATTATTTTTAAAATATATTTGAAGAACCCTGGAAGCACTGTAGATGTGTGACGGGTATTTAGAAATGTACCTGAATTTCCTCCATGAGATGTTCCGGCATGTCTGCAGTCATTCGTCTCACATTGGGAATCTCCTCCCCGCGATTGGTGGTCCATAACAGGGAAACCGACTCTATCGCCCGCTGCTGCACATCTTCCGGGAGATTGTTGTATTGCATGTAGTTAATCAGCCCGAAAAGACGGCTTTGAAACTGCACCCTGGGAGAGTCGAGATTGGCTATGGTAGCTGTCAATACCGCGGCGCAGTATCCATACGTTAGAACTCCAACTAGCATCACCTAAAATAACTATCCTTTAGGAGTAATAATGTTATCACTCTGGTGCAAATTTTTTTTCCAAATCTCTCTAAATCCTTGCGACATTGTTTTTCTTTATGAAGAATATAAAGATTCGAAAATATATTGTGAAAGATATCTAACGGTGTTAACATTTATTACAGTAGAAGGTAAAACTTTTAAGTTGACGCACGAGCAAAATCACTTTATTTTGCCTGCTGTTTCACGATTTGCCAATAGAGTTGAAACTTTGAAAACGTCCAAAAAAAACCTGGTAACGAGATGTTACCCAATTTGAAGTAGGAATGGGGTTATAGACTAAATTTGTAGGAGACATTGCAATTGGGTTTCGAGGAGACTGGACTTTATCCCTTCAACGAGCAAGTCATCCAAAAAACTGTGCAAATGGCGTCCAAGCCTATCTTACGGCTGGTCGTCTTCAACCGAAATCCGCTGTTGACGAAAAGCAAATTATCCGAGGTTCGCTTGGTCGCCTTGGTATGCCACAAGCAGACATTGACGCAACAATTTGCGGTGTTTACCGGAAGCTGAATGGGCATTCGGATGTATACGAGATTGCGTACAACATGAATAAGAGACTGAATCAAACGTTGCCGGAAAAAAAGAGGAGACTGAAAGATGTTCGACTGGACACAGACGCACGCAAAATCTGAAGCGAATCCAGTTTTCGATTGGATCGGTGGAGCGACTGAATAAGGCAGCAGCTGCAGCGAAAAAAAAATTCGAAAGAGCGAAAAACAAAAAGTCAGGGCCAATAAAAAAAGGTTAGAAACCAGCTAAAAGCCGTTCAAAATGTGGAAAAAGAAACAACTAACAAATGAGCGTTTTCTGTGTTGCTTTTTCCTGCTTTTGGGGAGAATGAGGTTTTCGTTGTACAGGCTTTTTTTACGTACGTGAAAGTTGCAACATGTGCGCCCCCTGTTTCCCTCGTTGCATCAACTTAAAAGTGACTTTTGTCAGTGCGTCAACTTGAAAGTTTTACCCCGTACAGTACAACATTACAGTCCTTTATTTACATTTTATTTAAAATCAGCCCTTTTGAAACCCATAAATTGATAATATAAATTTTGTCATCGAAAAAAATGAAATTACTCAATACATTTAGTTCTCTTACGTCATATTTGCGCCCCCTATTAATATAATCCTCTCAGTATTTACTTTTCCAAACATACTCTTGCATGTTTTCTAAATACATATTACATATTACGACGTAATGTATATATATTATATTTATGTTAATGCATATTATATAAAATTACGATATTATTATCATTGTTACAAAAAGACGTTCATGTACATACCATATATTAGGAATACAGCAATTTACATACATCGTCAAACAAATTATTATTTCTTAAATAACCACAATACGTATATTCATGCATAAATCCGTACCATATTTGCGACCAGCTGCTCGATAATATGATGCGGGTAAAGGTCGCCGTACCCGACCGTGGTCATGAGAGTGACGGCGTAGTAGACCGAGGAAGTGTAGCGATAACTCATTGTCCCATTGGCGTTGTCGGGGTAGAGCGGGTCCAGGCCTATCCGAATCCACGGCATGGGCCGCGCCCCTGACCAGCTGTACATGGTGCTGTCGTCACACGTCTCCGGGTCGCAGGCTGTTAGGTAGACGGCCACCGCACACAGCTGCGTCAGCATGCAGATGTAAAGGCCGAATTTGAGCACTCGCACCCGGGATATGGGGTTGCTCAGATCCGAGCCGAGGTACTCGAAGAATTCCGGTAGGGTCAGTACGCGAAGTGCGCGGTTAACTTTGAGGTAACCCAGCAAGTTCAGCACCTTTGAGAAGACGGACCGTTTTACATAACCTAATCCAATCTGAGTGCCATGAGGAGGACGGGCTTTAAATTTGATACTTTATCCGCTGGTTCACAATCAATCAATTTTCAATACCACACTCCGATCTCAACCTAATTTTTTGCTGCACAATGTGTCCCTAAGAATGACTTAAGAATATATATATTAAGGGATATCTTGTTTTGCAACAGTTTCGAGGTGCACATTCTCTCAAGATTCAATAGTGAATCAAAGCTCCGCCCCCTGACGCCCGCAAACTTTTCGGCTCATGCCAATCGATTCTCAAGAACGTTTTTGAGCCCAGATTATTATTGGATAAGGATGAGTTATAAAATTCGTTTCATCGGCGAGGTTGCGATTTGATTTTAGAAGTTCATTGTCAGAAAATACTGGATGGAACCATTTCAAAAGTTTTTGTCAGTAAAAATGTCAATTTTGGAAATTAATTCATTTACTGATCTTAACAGCATTCCTATTACAATTCAAATTCTAATTGCTGGACATCAAGTCAATCTTTCCTGGAGGGAGTTACGGCTCATTTTCGGAATACCACTCAGCAATTCCAAGTCTAACCTATAGCTCCGCTTCCTGATATCAAAAAAACAACATTTTTTTGATACCGAGACATTTCAAGTTCAATTTGGAGCGAACTCATATCGAAAATCTTCAAATCACAGCTTTTTCAAAAATCGAAGCTTTAACTGTCAACATAAGGGAAATTAGATATCTCCAGTTGTTTTCTGGACTTTGAAATTCTGCCCAAAACAAGTGTTCAGTTTTTGTAAATCATCACCCGAGGCTCGTTTAAACCCCTAAACGAGCCTCTCATTATCATTTATATAAAACTAATTTAAAAAATTAAAGCGGAGCCAGCTTACGAATCCCTCCTCACCCGAAAATTGACCTAAGTCAAGTATTTAGGCAAAAGATTTTGTCTGACAACAAAGGTTGATTCTACTGTACCTCACCCTCATGGCTTTGCAGGAGCCGCCGCTCATGGCCGCCACGGCAAACACTTCGATGGGGAAGACGGCTGCAAAATCGGTGTAGCAGCCCCAGCTGCGAAGGTACGTCAAGGCCATGGCGCGGTGATCGGTGATCTTCCCGTTGGCCGTCTTGATCTGCGTGACAAATTTGAGGCAGTAGTCGAGGATGAAGAAGACATCCATCAGGTAGTCGAAGAGGATGACGAAGATGCCGCTGATTTTGCCCTTCGCGTCGGGCACCTCGGCGGTCGGGTCGACTGGACAGGTGGGCTGCTGCAGCAGCGTGCTGTAGCTCTGGAAGAAACCGACGTAGGTGTTGAGGAAGAAGGTCACAATAACCATGAAGATGAGGCTGCGCTCCCAAAAGTAGTAGAACAGCCCGTCCGGATCGATGCTGATGTCGTAGAAGGCCTGACGGACGCGACGCAGCCGTGCCTGCAGCTGCTGCACTAGCGAGCCCATATTGAACTCCACCATCTCGTCCATCGGGTCGCGGATCTTGAAGAGCTCCATCGACTCAGAGACTTTGAGGGTCTCCTGGGGGCGTTCGATGTTGAGGGCGGTCATGAGGGGCCGAAGGTTGACGCCAATATCGTACTGCAGTTCCTCCATTTTGGCGGAGAGGTCTTTCTGCTGTTTCCTGCGTTTGGCCAACTCTTGGTTGTCGATCGCGAGAATGCCCTCGTCAATGCGCTGTTGGAGCACACCAGTCCGCTCTTCCGCTCTCAGCTACACATGAAACTCATCAGTACGTAGAGCCATTGCGGTGGTCAGTTTTTGCAATCAAGCAAGAAAATGTATCGAAAAAGTTTCGATGACTGACTTTGAACAAGTGATTAGCCAGAGCTTTCAAGGGAATTCCATCAAGGAATTTTGGAAATTGGCTGATCGCATTTGGCTGACTTGGGGAGTTATTTCAGTGCCGAATTCAGAATCATTTGGGCATGTTTTTTTTACTAAGACCGATTTAAGTGATGAATATAAAACATTATGTCACTGCCATAAATAGACGAATTTATTTTTATTTTTGTTCGATCTTAGAACTTGACTGATTGATTGTGACTGGAACGAAAAGCTCCTGTTGAATAACAGTAATCGTTGCATTGGCTTCACTGCTGACTGGTTTCACAATTATAAACATTCATCTTGTGGCGCTTTGTCTACCCTTTAATTTATTCTTTTCTTTCCAACAAATATTTCGGGCATGAATCCATTGAATGTTCTTGATTTACTTATCACCGAATTCTTCGGTTCTTACGCGTTTATTTTGCTTTTTCAACATTTCGCTCGTTGGTTTCACTGAAAGCCGCTTGCGGTGCAGCAGTAAGAAATTCACTGAAGACGAGGCACTGCTTCTTTCCAGTGATGCAGAATTTTTGCAGAAGCTAATTGAATGCGACCTGGGGAAGAAAACTGTCTCGAGCGTTATTTAACAGGAATCAGGAGCTCTTCGTTCCAGTCACAATCAATCAATCAAGTGCTAAGGTCGAACAATGCCAGTCAATTAATAACAAACTTATCGAGAAAGCAGATGGGTTTAGATCAAGTAATCAATCGATTGCAACCAGCGGTAAATGCAGTCGGACCGTTTCCAACTTTGAAATATCTCCAAAAATGAATGTGCTTATCTATGGCGATGAAATAATTTTTTATATTTATCGCTGAAATAAGTCTTAATAAAAAACATGCTCAAGTGATTCTAAATTCGGCGCTTGAATGATTCCCGAGGTGAGCTCTAAGGCAACCCAGGCTGTCAAGAATCGCAAAATGCGAATAGATGAATTACATGCCTTGTTTTGACGCACACGGCTAAACATTCATTCTGCTCGTTGATAGACATTTTTGACAGCCTTGGCGGACACTCTTTTGTCACAATGAAAATTGAGAACTTTACTGTTTCTAATTATCTGACAGCCGAAAGCAAATGTTGAGAAGTCGACAAACGGCTCACTCAGTTAGAGTTTGTAAAAAATAAATAAAAACTGAATTTGTTTTCGAAAATGAAATTGATAGTTGTGGATTCAGTCGTCATTTTCCAACTTCTTAAATTATTTCCATACGAGCAGGGCCCTCTCTGAAGGTTGCATCATTTTATGCAATAGTTCTAAATGATGAGCAATCTCATACGTAGCTAAAAATAACTTACGCGAAGTTCATCAGCAATTTCGGGATAAGACTGCAGGCATTCCATCAAGTCTTCCGTATGGAGGATCACCAAATCGCAATGCGCGATGGCTCGCACCGAGAACTTTCTCGGCATTCGCGTGATGAGATTGATCTCGCCAAAGAGCTTTCCCGGCTTCAGCAGCAACACCGGAACAGCATTCTCGTCGTCACTCAGCACTTCCAGCTCGCCGCACTGCACGTACACCATCAGGTCACTTAGCTCGCCCTTCTTCATAATGATCTGCTCCGGCAGCGCCAGCATGGGTTTGAATTTCAGGCTCAGCATGCGCAGGAAACTCGAGCTCAAATCCTGAAAACAGTAGTGCCGGAAAGAATTAACAAAACCAACACGCAAACATTAAAAGAGATTCACTAATAACTTTCTGCTTATAATCTCTTCTGATAAGAGGTTAAGTATTATAAAATACTAAATATTACTAATAGTAGTAGTGTTAAGTTAAGTAGTAGAAATTAAGTAGTATTGGTTAAGCTAGTTAAGTATTAGTTTGGTTAAGTAATAGATGTAAGTAGTGTTTTGAGTATTAATAGTAGTAGTAGTAGTATTTAGTTAATTAGTATTAGTTGCTGTAAGCAAATTTTTAACATCATAAGTTAACACCATTAGCTTCACCCCCCTCATTTGGGACATTTATTCGGCTGATACCAATCGATTCCAAATAAAATTTCCGGTTGGTTCGTGTAAAGGAAAATGCACTCATCTAGAAAGGGACACTTCCTCAATGAGAACCAATGTAAATGAAATGTTTGAAAGTTTTTCCAACTTTCGAATTCCCAAAACCTAAACTTCAAAATCCTCTAAACTACAACGACGAGATATACCAGGCAAACGCTTTGGGTTGAATCACTAGATGGCTTGAGTCAGTCGGGTGGCGGAGGGCGCCGCAGGCGATGCGTGTGAAGCTCAATGAGTGTTGTTTACAATTTACACTCGTGGCGCCCTCCGCCACCCGACTCATTCAACCCATGTAGTGATTTAACCCAAAGCGTTTGCTTGGTATATTATATATTAAAACTCTTGATAACTATGGGACTGTTGTTAAAAAAATATGTAGTGAAGCGGTTGTGAGTGTCTGTTGTGAAAATAATTTTAGTTTTCGATGTCTTGTAGAAGCTAATAAATCTAAGAACAGAAAATTAGGTCCTAACGTTTTAGGTTTTGCTTTAGTTTAATCATCCCTCCTACCTGAAAGAGTGGCGATCGGTCAATAATCTGCCCACAAAGTTCCATAGCAATTTCCGATCGCAGGGCAAATGGTAGTTGGTCAAACAGTCCGGAGCTGCTCATGCCGGTGCTGCGTTTCCACAGGTAGTTGTAGAATTCCAGCACATGTCGCACTAATTCGGTCGATTGGTTTTGATCACGTAAGTGATCGAGGATTGCGGTGATGCGGTGTTTGTATTGGAAAAGAAGGGCGTCCGAGTTAGTGAGCATTGACGTGACTCCTCCCTGGACGATCCCAAAGAGGATGATCATTCCAGTTAGCTGCGCAACCACTGCAAATTGCATTTCGCCGTCTTGGATGGCATGCACGTCACCTAGCCTAATCCAACAAAGCACGCAGCATGTCATTTAAATTGACTGATAGTTATTAAAATTTTCCTTTTTATTTTAAGGTGGCTTGAGGCGGAACGAATTTGTTTGTAAACGGGGGTGCAGTTTTGCGTTGCGTGCAGTTTATTTCACACACAAAAACTGCACCCTAGCAAGCCCAACTCATAAAAAATCGAAATTGCGGGAGTGCAATTCTCTTTTTTTAAGTTTTGCTGTTGGGAAAAAAGGCAAAAATGTTGCCGCCCCCGCAGTTCAAAATAATAAAAAATAGAAGGTGCACCCGCAGCCCTTGGAATTAATTAGGGGTGCGACTGCCTCATTGCACCCTTCCCCATTACGCCTCTCAAAATGGGAGTGTACTAGATCGCTCTAATTAATGGTTCTCACAGATTAGAACCAGCAGAGGCGCGCAACGGAATTTTGCGGGGGGGGGGGCAATTCGTCTTGCAAATAGAATTAAAAGGCAGGGGGCAACCCCTTTTAGAATTACAATAATAACAATGGGACTGATATTTTAAATAAAATTTGGTGTTTTTTTATCGTGAAAACTATTAATCCTATTACTGGACTTTGCCCGAGCGCGTGGTGAATAAACATTAAAAACTCCTACTTTTTCTTAAACCCTAGAGTTTCAGACATATCTGTAACATGAATATTCTTGACCCCGCCTCTTTGCTCGGGATCCCTAATTATTTTAGCTCTTTGTCTGGTAATTGCGTGTTGTTTTGTAGCTGCACCTTATGTTTATTTATTTTGAGGTTGTTCTGAATCTTTTCTGTGGTTTGTTTGTGGAGAGAACGTTTTGTCTGTGGTTATGTTCTTTTCTGTGCGGTCTGACCGCCAGGGGGATAGATAGCGGGTAGTTTATCGTTTGCCGATTCGGCGGCCGTTCCACTGGTTTTGTGCAGTTCTTTCTGTTCCTTGTCTTCTCATAAATCAGTGCTCCCGGTTCTTCGGTTGCGATCGGCTGGATGCGTGGAGTAATTCAATTTTTGTGTATGCGTCAATCTCGGTTTAGGAGTGTCTAAATGTGAGCCATTTTGGTGTTTTCCTGTTGAGAATCTCAACAGTGGGATATTTAAGAAGAGCTTCCTGCGGATTTATTCGCATTGGGCTGGTGTTTTGTGTATTTCCGACGTTCTCTCTTGTGTGTTGGGCTGAGTAGGAGGCATTTTTGTGTTTTGAAAAGAGAAACATTTGCATATCATTCGTGCTTGATCATTGTCCGAATATCGGGGTTTGTGTCTAATGATTCAGGAGAGCTTTGGCTCTTCAAATTTTCATATGTGTGATGATGATGTGAAAGGACAAAAGGGGGGGGGCAAAATGTTTAGGCTTTGTATGTGTTAAAATATGTCCCCCCCCCAGCAGACTTGCAATGCCTCCGGGCCGACCTCAATCCGCCACTGCGAGAAGAGCAAAGGAGCAAAACGCATTGTGACCAAACTCAATCCCATATTCAAAGGGGTACCCTGACATTTCAAGATATTTTCAGAACTATTTTCAGTTTTTGCAAGAAATTAAAGGTTGTTTGTAGTTTGTTGTTAGAGCTCTTGCGATTTGAATCATTTCAACTTTATTCCCAACGCCACACCGTTCTTAATTCACGTTCAATTTCACACTCGCGCAGTATGGACGGATCTATAATTTCGTGAGTGAAGATCGGAGATGGTGTTTCTCACTCACAAAAAGGGGGAGTTACTTGTGAATAAAGGTGATTGAGTCTTTCCCAACTTCACGCCGTGAAATAGCGCGTGATTTACGAATGGCGTCAAGTTGGAATTAATAGAAGTTGGTGTGATTCAAAACGCACTTGGTCTCTTACGTCCCTGGTGTACAAGTACTGGGACATAATCCTATCTTCGCAAGGACATGCGTACTGTTGGTTATTCTCTTTACCCGACGCTACACATGGTGGTGATGGTCCAGTACAGTGCGTAGTAATACCGCTGGCTATGCGTCGCGTTCAGCCGAACGTAATCCACAAGATCCGGCTGGCTGAGGAGATACGAGGAACTTCCGCTTCCGTGGTCAAATATCCCAGCGTAGATGTTATAATTTGGTTTGGGCACATGCACCGAATCGTAGGGATAGAAGCCGCGGTCCTTCAACGGCTGATTTGGGCCGGATTCTGTCGAGCCACCGCTGTAGACCCACGTCGGCGCTCGGCAGTACTCGTGGATGACACCCGACTGTATCACGTGGGTGAAGTTGGAGCAGGGGATGACCCACCAGACACACGCTGTCAGGTGCAGTAACAGCCAACAGAGGATAATGTAGTAGACGGTGCGGATGGTTACGAACGGGGAGCCCACCTCGGCCTCCAATTTGAAAAGAAACTGTAGAAAGCATTAAAAGAACGTTCTGAAAATTAGAGGCTACATATTAAACTATCACAAATTTAAAACAAGTAATGCTAAAATAGTGAAGTGGTGTTTTAAATTATTGTTTCAACGGTGCATAATATCAAGGAAAACATAATTTCGCAGGCTTCACTCAGAGCCAGAATTTTGAAAAATACAGCAATTGGGCTTATTTAACACGGGAATGGTCACAGTCAAAGATGAAAGCTTGAAACTTTACATCTTTTTTCCGTATGTGTACATATACCCTTCATGGCAGGTCAAGGGGATGGGTGAAGAGACGAAATGCGTTTTGCCTATTTTTTTCATAACTTAACCCAAAATTCGGCCTAATGTCCCTGATTATTTTTAAGCTTGTGGGACGTGGGGTTCTCATTTTCAGGCCCCATGACTTTCGAACAATTCCAAAAATTTCAGTTTTTCATCGAACATGGACTATTTCAGAATATTTTTACTCGGCAAAGTTATTAGGAGTCGGACATACTTCACAGGCTTCGAAATAGGACACCGGGAGCCACAAAAAAACCCAGAAACTTCAAAACTTTAGGAATTTACTAATGTCTTCATAATACTAAAGCCAAAAATGTGTTGAAATTTGAATATTACACTACTATTACTACGAGGAATAAGGTGGCGCTCATAACAATCGTGTTGCTTGTCTTCCACCAATCAGTTAAGAGAAAGTTTTTATTTTTCTCTATTGGCTAGAGAAGAATTCAGTTTAGGAATAGGTGTAAAAGAACCCGCCCCCCCTAAAGAGCTCAGTACTCCCTCCCCCCATACCATCAAAGTCTAGAAGCTACGCAAAAATGAATGGGTTGTACTACTGGCACTCACGCGAAATATTTTGTAGCCAGTAATGAGACGGTTGATTCTAAAGTAGCCAAGATGGGGCATTAAGCATGCCATTTTGATGGTATCCAAACCGTCCGCCACCACCGAACTGCCTGTCGATGCGGACAGGCACCAAACAACGGCGATTAGTTCCGTTGGCAAGAGTCCCAAAATATCGAGGATGAAGAAGGAGCTCTTGTAGCTGTCAACACGGCAGTTTCCTTTCCGCAATTCGACATTACGAATGTCTATAGCGTGGCACTTGATCACTGACGCGGCAATGTCCAGGACGAAGCAGACGTCTAAAAAGTAGCTCACCCACAGAATGTACACGTTGAAGGGATCAAAAGCGGCCTGATAGCTGACCAGCGTGAACTGCATCACCGCCAGGAACGCGACGATTCCGTCGAAAGTGTGGAAGCGTTTCTCGCGCTTTATCCGCTCCTCGTAGGTGGACCATCCCCAATCGATGTCCTCAATCGAGCCAACATGGGTAACAACTTTCATGGAATAGTTGCGCCGCTTATCCGTTACCGTTTCCATCTTACCTTTCCTCACCATCTTTTACCTTAAGTTCTGATGAATGATTAATAGATTACACATTCAGCTCTCAGCTTCCTAGTTTTATTAAATTCCGCCAAACAAATGTGACAACATTCTATCAAGATGAACCATCGCAAGGGTGGAGCAAGCAATTCAGACTGAAGGACCATGCTCCTATCGCAAATGGCGGAAATTGACGAGTACATATGGAAACAAGATTGACATTGCCGAAGAGCTGATAGATGACAACCAAAATAGGATTTTCTGGCTTTGTCGTGGCAAATCTATACATTCTATCTCGATGCAAATGGAGCGCAACAGTGTATTGCGACATGTGCGTTGATATGGAAATGCCACTTTCTTCCTTGTGTTGTTCTCATTCCCATATAGAGTTGTGTAACTTCTGGACGTTTGTACGGTCCGGATCGTTTACCTGTGCATTTTTGGGTGCTTCTCAGTCGCAGAAGATATTAATAGTAACGGCTACGGCTCTTTACGGATTAAGCTGACCGGAATGCATATATGAAAATGAGATACAAAATATATTATTTATAAATGATAAAAAGATTGTAACTTGGCCACAGCTAGAGGCGCAACGTATGGGGGGGGGCACTGGAGCAACTGCCCCTATTAAATTAACTGGATGGGTTGCGGGGGGGGGAGGGAGTTCTTCAATTTTATTCAAATGAGGGAATTGATATGGTTGCCCCTTCGGAGGAGGGGGCTTCTTGGGGGTGCCCCATCAACTATACTTTTTATTTGGCAGCCGAACTGTCCCTCAGTCCGGTACGTCGCTGATCACAGGCAGAGGCTCGTCAAGGGTTCTTGCAGGTGGATCCAGGACCCCTCAGGATAGAGCTAGGGGGTGAGTAAAATGCATTTTTTTCAAGATTGAACTCAAACGTCAAGCTCTTGTCCCTGATCATTTTGAAACTTGTTGAGGATGTGGGGCTCCGATTTCCAGTGGGCCCCCTGGGATTTCAAGACATTTTCAAAAGCATCAATTTTTTGTTCGAGTATGAGGTTTATTGAGGTTCACATTAACTTCCTATTGATGAATACAAACGGGAGGCTCTAAACATTCAAGAACGGTTCAAATTTGATCAAAAACTGATGTTTTTGAAAACATTTTTAAATCCCGGGTCCTGCAAATTAGAACCCCACACCCCCACAAGTTTCGAAATGATCAGGGATAAGCGACCCAATTTTCGGTTTAATTATGGGACAAAATCTAGCCCCTTTTGCGACCCCCTGATCTGAAGATTAGCTGGTGCCGACCTGTAAGGACCCCAAACGAGCCTCTGCTCACAGCTACCAGCGGCGCCAGAAGTTACTTTACGATTTAATTGGGAGGATGGGTGGTAAGAAATGAAACTAGAGAAAGACGACATCACAAAAATTAAGCTTATTTTTGGCTATAATAAAGGCTACATGCTTGCAATAACTAGATATTCGAGAAAACCCAGCCTGGAGGTAAACGCGACTGTTGCGCATTTGGGGGGGGGAGAAATAACTGGGTTGCAACTATCAGCGAAAGCTGAAACTTTATGTCTGAGATTCTCTACGTCTACAATAATAATTGCAACATCTGCTTTCGTTGGTTTCTCCCGGTTGCCACTATAATTCTTGGTATTATTAGCGGGCCAACAATCTAGTCAGGATGAATTCAACGGATCGCCAGCCCTGTTGCAAGCCACGGCTGACGGGCGTCTACGCCACCATGGTCACTTTATTGGTGGTCGTAATAGTGTCCAACTGGCAGCGTCATCGGAGTAGGAGCAAGTGTACAGCCCAAACCAATCCTTTACACCATCAATCTAGAGCCAAGCGACTCGCGGATGCCAAGCGAAGTCTAATCATGCAGCAACAACGTCGTCGTCGCGTGGAATCTCAACGAACAGTACGTCCTGTCATAGATCCGACAGGGAAACGCCAAACTGACCTTGGAGATGCCCAATCCAAGCATAAAACGTTCTTGCTCTACTTCCGCTCCTCGTCAGGACAATCTACGTTATTTTAGCTCTTTGTATCGCATCAATTTCAGGCGTAATCTCTTGATATTTGCAAGGAAATATGTATCATTTCCATTTCTGCGCCTCATTCATCAGAATTTACAGTAATTGCATCTCCTTTGCAACAGTACAATCCACAACCAACTGATCTGGCACATATTTTGAGCTTTTTCCGTCGATTTCCGTCCTCTTTCTCCAATTATTCGTTCCCTGAACTCAAATCTCTCATTCCGTTCGATTCTATCTTAGCGTTCGTATGCATTCGGTTTTTGAACAACATTGACGGAAGGTGCCGAACAGTTAGGGTGCCGGATTAGCACAAAATACTCAGGGATGCGTCGAACGAATTATTTACAGTAGACCACTTGAAATCAATGTTGGTTGCGGGCGAAGCTTCAGGCTCTGTATTGCGCGCATCTTTTGTGCGAGACAATATTTGATTTAACGTCTCTCTTATATATTCCGTTGAACAGCGCAAATGGATTAACATAAAGTAAAACTAATATACCGGATTCGGGAATGCTTCTGAGACAAATTTAAAACCGTTATTTTTCGGTCACCAATCTTCCACCGCCTCAAGTTTGTTTATTACAACGCTTGTCCATGTGAGCATCTACTACAGTCCAAAAAATAAAATTTAATCTACACCCCGGAAAATGCCATACAAAACCAATGGCGGACCGATCTCAATAATGGCCCAGATCACACCCTCATTTGCTACCAAAACAAAATTCGTTTCGGATAACCAAAACCTATTTCGGATACAGTACTCAATAACCTGACAGAAAATCGGCAAGATTTGTCATTAAAATTGTTTTATTGAAAAGTGCTCTTTGCTTCGCAGTGCATAGCTTCTCCGTGTGCTGCATGCTCCCTCCCGTAGGAGTATCTGTCTACTCCTACAGTATTGGGCTGTTACTCAAATTAAATTAAGTTAAAACTTAAACGGGCGAATAGACAAACTGAACCGAAAGAGTGGGAATCGAGACATTATGATTTTTATAAATTTGAGGTCATTACGATTGGAGCTTTCATAAAAAATTAACAATGGGATCGAGTTGAGTTTGTGGCTCAAAGTAGCTTAATATCAAGCCTTAACAACAAGTATTTCACATTTTTTTATAAAAGGTAGTGTGGCGTGCAACAGCGGTTCGGTGCATACCAGTCTTCCTTTTTGAGAAATTCATATAAAAAGAAGATTGCATTTATTGCATTTACTGTGCTCGTATTCTGGACATTGTGAGTGACAAAAGAGGTCATGCCTTTTTAATTGCAAAAATGACTGGCTTGTCGAGACCAAATACGAAGATGCCACCTTTGTACATTTATTAATTATAATAAGCACATTTTCGGTAGACAACAATTGAAGTTCATTGAAGAACCTCTTTAGTTTTCTTCTAAGAGTGAGTGTATTCAGGCCCAGATTAACACTGGACAGTAAAAGCTCAAGACCCACAGGCTAAGGCGTCACGCCTCCCTACGAAGTGGCTCTTTGCATGCAGATCCGTAGAGGAATACATTGAAAATAGCCGCGACGAATCATTATGATTTGCGGTTGAGTTGAACCATACCGTATATGCTATAACTCTTTCGGCTTTTTTCAAATAACTTCATTATAACGGCTGCTAAATGTTGGCGGACTACTGGAAGATTCATCTCTGGAGGGGAACGGCCATTTTTCTTAAAACACTACAGATATTCAATCATTTGATCAAACATGCCATAGTTACCGTCACCGATACATGTTTCTGGAAATGCCCCGAACGGGAACACCAGACGACTGATTGTATATGGTTTCTAATGTTGCAAAAATTTTAATGAATCTAAAAACAATTTATGGTAGGATTTCATCTCGTATCGTATTGATATGAGCCATTTTGCACTTGGCTCCAGGGCAAAAAATCGTTCAACGTTTTTGTCTCGAATTTCCTTTGGGGTTATACATGACGACCCCTCCCCTCCAGGTTTGGTCTCCAACCCCAATCTGTCGATACCCCCAATCCCCCCATCCAACGTGAAATTTCCTGCAAGCTTGGGATCTCTACCGGCACTGTATCGCGGGTGTTGAAGGAATATCTTGGCCAGATGTACCATAAGAAGGTAAGGACGCACGTCCTCACTCCAAAGTAAGCTCAGCAGCGTCTCGATCGCGGGCCTCATTTTCTCCGCTATCCCAGCCGTCGAAAACTTTCCCGGATTGTCAGTATTGATGAGACGTACCTGGATTTGAATGAGTTTACTGGGGAGCGGGATGGATGTTACGAATCACTGGATAAACCAGCCCCGAAAGAATGGAAGAAAAAGCCTCATTCAGGATAGCCCGGAAAAGTGATGGTCTGTATGGGAATCTCCTGGAATGACCCGACTTCCCTCTTTTTTGTCCCTCCAAAGGCCAAAATTAATAGTCAGATGTTCATCGATTTGATTCTTGAACCCCTGTTCAAAAAGGACGTTCCGCGGCTTTATCCGGGGGAGGAAAAGAAAATCATCCTCCACATGGACATCGCCGGAGCTCACGTCAAGAATACGGTCGTCGAGTGGTTCCAATATCGGAAAATAAAAATTTATCACGAAGGAGGAATGGATGTTGAACTTGTCCGATTTGTTTCCGATGGATTACGGTGTAAATTCGATTTTTAAGAGGCGATGCAATTAGCCTAAGGCGAAGAATATGGCCGAACTGGTAGCAATCGCAAAACGGGAGTGGAAGAAGTTTGGTCTGGAACACTGTCGAAACATCCTCAAAGCTTGGCCAAAACAAGTAAAAGGAATGATTTAGATGTCTAGCTATCAGATAAAAAATACTTATTGAGTAAGAATTTCGTTCCTTCTGGGTGAAATTAATTTTTTTAAAGTTGGGACAAATGTAAATGGGGCGCACTGTAGGTATTCTTCTTTCATATTTGGATATTCTTTTGAAAATTCTGTTAGAAGAACGTCATCAGACTTAATGCGTTTTACAGTTTCGAAAGGTATACAAATTCGTTACACCAAAAAGCAGCTTTTCTGTCTACCGTGTTTAGTCAGAGAGCAAAAATGAAAAAACACGGCTACCCAAATTCATTCCATACGAAAGTGAGAAATTTGCGAAATTGCTTGGTAATTTCATATTTTATTTCACAAGATAAACCATAACGCTGAGGTTTGGCTTTTAAAAATCTGAGTATCTATCCAAAAAGTCCGAAATTTAGTGAATCAGACGAAATTACTCTAAAAAAGTTTTCAAAAGAATATCCAAATGGGATAAGGAGACTTGATGACGCCGCGTGATGTATTTTGAAAAAAAAAACATAGAAAAGCAAAAGTTTGCAATCCGAAACTACGTCCGTGGACGTAATGACTAGCCAAACCATTATGACAAAATAAACGCCAATCAATCAACAATCAACCTAACAGTCTGCCCACAATTTCAATCAAACAATCAATTGACGGTACACAGCACCAAATCTATTGAGACAACTGCCAACTTTGAAAATTCACCGACAAAAAGTTTTTTTAGCTTGACCGGCAAAATAAATTTTTATATTCATTACTAAATTAGATCTGAATAAAAAAAATATTTTGGAACGGTTCTGAATTCGACAGCTGAAAACGTTCCCAAGTTAGGTATAATTACTAAGGAGTTAGGCAGTTGTTTAATTTGGCGGCATTCCTTTCTTTAGTCACTAGTGACCGGAAATCAGCTGCAGTGCATAAACCTAACAGATCTTTCGGGCAAAGGGGGACACTTTGCGTGGGGGGCAGTGTTGCTTCCAATAAAAATCTAAACTGCGGTCATAACCTTTGCTTTGACTTCAAAAATGCATTTCATCAATCCTCCCCCCCCCCGTCCATCAGTTGGGATGGGGCATGGACGCAACTGTGTTTATTTCCACTGGTGCAAAAAGAGAATAATAGGTCCGTCGCAACAGTGGCGAATTGAGGTCTGCAGTGGCGCGCCGAGCTTTGGTTTGAGGGGGTGTGTTTTATTGTATCCGAAATATTTCCGATAGAACGTAAGGGGGGGATTATTGCATGACAATTCTCAAGCATAGTGTTTTTCTCTAACGGGGGACCCTTGGGGCACTTTTTTGACTTTCGAGGGGGGTTTTAGATCAACAAACCCCCCCCCTCGGCGCGCCACTTGAGGTCTGCCCGGAGGGTATGGCATGCCTGCTGGGGAGGGAAAGGGGCAAGCTTTAACATGTAGAAAGCAAAAAAAGGTTAGCCCGCCTCGCAAAGTCATTTTGGGCTGGGGGGGGGGGGCAACGACCCGATCGCCCAATGGTAAATCCTCCACTGCGCCGCAACCCCCAATTTTAATAGAAAATTAAAGTATCCAATTCCAAAACCCCTTAACTTAATTTGGTAGGGGCAAGTGCTCCAGTGCCACCCCCACACTACGCTTCTGGCAGTAATTTTGGTGGCTCCGTTTAATTGTTTCAGTCAATGAATCGACCGGCAGTTAGGCCAGAGCAGTTTTAGACTAAGACAACCTACCTAGGTTTGTGTAGCGCGTCACGAAGCGTCGCGCAAATACAACAAGAGTAAGTACGGATAAAAAGCGCTTAGGTAGTTTTCAGTGTCTACTTAACCTCCTTATCGTTGGTATTGACCGATTCAAATGACTCCTCTCCGCATCCAAACAATACCATAAATGCACCCCCCCTGATCCCGTACGCCAGTTGAAAGCGTATTGTGCATTTAAATGAGAGACAAGTCTGCGACTGTGCATGTACTGTGTGGCTTGCCTGTCTGTGCACAAGTCCGGTGTGTTGTTGTCTGCCTGCTGAAAAAACCGGTTTCTTGATAGTCTCCCGACATTGGCGTGTTGTCTTCCGGGCAGCGTAAACAAAGGCATTGTGCGGGTAAATGGGAACTTTATAAAATTGGAATATTATGAAGCAATGTTTAGCCATAGTATTTGCTTGCATCTTCCAAAATGCAATTAAAATGGAAGGAAGACCAATTAATGAAAGTGACTTTTACAGATTGAGCCAGCAGTTTGCCCAACCATTTTATCATCCTTTTATACTGCTAACAGTAACGTATTGACGGCAATTTTCGAGTCATCGTGAGCCTGGTATCAATTATGTCTCTTTTTTAAATCAACTTCACGGATCCTCTTCACGATAAATGATATAGAATTCACTTTGTATTGGTTCAGTTTTACTTGTAATAAAATCGGCAAGCTTGAAGAAAACATTTTGAGACCGACTAATATTTTCCCGCATTTCTTCTGAGGCTAGTAACTTGGTATTATTTAAGCAAAAATGTTACAAAAATGTTCTGCTCCACTTTTCCAAAACTTATTAGCGAAACTTACTTCGAATTGAACCAGCGGTTTGTTAAACCGTATTCCCATTCTCGTTTTATACCATGATAACGGTCACTTCTGTCTGGCAATTTTTGAGTTTTTCACGAGCCTGATACCACTATTTGACTCTTTTCTAAACCACGTTAGAAATCCTTTTCACGCTAAAAGTTGTAAAATACAATTTGGATTAGTTCAGTTTGTCTTTTAATAAAATTGCCAAGTTCGGACAAAAATTGGGACCGACAGATACTTTTCTCGCATTTTTTCGCCAAGGTTGGTAAATTTGACGCAATAATATCTCTGTTCTGTTTAGTTCCTAGTCAGCTACGTACATTTTATAGCTATGCATAGATAAATAAGCTGATGTGGAGGACAAGACAATTAAAACCGGTGGGTTTCGGAATACTTATCAGTTCATAATTTTGCTCGAACCGATCACTTACTCCTCATTTCCATTATTATTGCTGTATTTTAATTACTCCGTCTTATACACAACCAAGGACAATTTAATGTCTTCCTGTGTGTCATTTGATAGACATTACACAGTATATAATGTGTGAGAGCTTTCGGTCAATAATGAGCCTCGCTAAAAAAATCCCTCCAGGCAATTCATGTTTACCAATGCAATAAGTCACCCCGAGCTTTATAGACACACAGCAAACACACACGCGCTTGCTGTGGAGCGAACGTCGAAGGGTCCACGAATCACGATGACAAAGTGTAGTACTAGCATAGTAGGCAACCACGATTCACGAATGACTGCATTCATCGATCGTGTGCGGCCCACACAGACACTCTCGCTACGGAGACCCATCCGTGGCGTACAAGACCTACGCGCGTTTATCGAGCGAACTCTCCCTCGCTTGTTGCTCCGTCGCGAGAGACACGGACTAATAATTTTCTTATTGCGCACTCGCGCTTTCGATCGCTTCAAAGAGTCTACTCCGGATGCTGCCTTTTTTATGCTGTTCACACCTTTTTGTGTGTGTGTGTTTTTTTCTCTGTCTACAAATAACCCTCGCTCTCCTGTCCCAAGTTTTTGATATAACTACCGCTGGATTATCTACAATTTTGAGGCCTAGACGGATTGTCCGCCGTATGGAGAGTATCGCTGAAATTATCTTTCTTAATTTTGCAACATTTTGCTGATAAGAAAAAGAGACTGAGCATGACGGTAAATAAGCACCGTGAGTAGTACCGTGAGTATTAGTTGCCTCTGTCGCGCATTGCTAATGCTCCCGCCTTTCTGTGAGATGATGTCCTAATTGCAAGAAGGTGAGAATGCTGTCGTGGTAATCCCGTAAAATCCCACGGACTCTTCGGTGTTGAGACACCCTACAAGTTGAGAGGACCAGCAACATTCAATGTCAAGGTCTTCTATCTTTATGGAATTTAGCAGCTGCGGCCAAGTCGGTATGTAATGTAGAAGTGTGGCCTCATTTACTAGTACAGTAATAGCACACGTGTTTACCCGATACAGCGGCGCCCTACGCTCAACCATATTAAATGATAGTCCGATGATAACGAGGCTCTGTATCTTTTTATCCTTTTCTTTTACTCCAACAAGGATTTAGTGCCAAATTCTTCAGATAAGCTTTTTCGCTAAAACTCCCTATACTGCAGTCCAAGAAAATTATGTCAATTTAACATGAAAAAAAAATGAAAATTAGAACTTTCAATTAATGTACAGTGTGTTTGGTACATAAAATAGTTGGTAATAATATATACTAGGAAACCAAATGCAGAACAGTATCAAAGTAAGATTACAGTTCTAAATACAACATAATGGTCAAATATATTATCCTTTTACGTGTCGGTGTGCCTTCAGCATCATAAATCTTTGTGTTTATTGTAAATTATAAATTATAAATTATATTTTGCATTATTATTTTATTATTTAGCACCACTTATTCAGTAGGAGAACTATTTAAGTCAATACGTGTACTATTTAGTCAATCATATGTCATTTATACTTATTTTATAATTTACAATTTTTTTTTAATTTATAATATATAATTTAATACAATAATATGCGTACTATTAGAATAGGGAAGCCAATTATAACTATTACTAAGCCAATAATATTTAATTCATATTCAATTCAAACTAAACTGAAGTGGTTAGTGGGAGAGAAAGACGAAGAGGATGAGAATGGGTGAGATCCTCGCGTAGAGAACGTAACAAACGCCTACATTATGGCGTCTTTTGGGTAGGACGATGGGTGCTGGCGATGACGCTCCTCCTAACAATAACAATAACGACCCAACCCCGCGAAACAACAGCCCAACATCAACCACCACCACCATTACCACACTCCGGTTCAAATGTGTCCCACCCTGGCGGTGATGCTGAATCAATATTTGGAGACGTCGACCCTCCTCATAATGATCACGATGCCAAGCCCTCCCCATCATCAGTATCACCATCGTCGTTGACCTTGGACCCCCAGCAGCAGTCCGGCAGCCTTCCCCCGACAGAACTGCGCATTGTCTATCCCTCGACCACACCCACACAAACCTTCCCCAATCGGATCCGCTTTACCCAGTCCACTTTACCTCTTGAGACCCCGAGGACTCAGAGGACCCCCTTAATCGGCGAACCTCGAGCGAACCCGGAGTCTTTCCGCGAGGTTGAGCAATATGCGACCAATCGTATGGGCGGAGCCTCTGCTAATCTAATTATGCGTCCGTCCATGCCGGTGGATTATGTTGTGACACGACCATTGGTCTTTTCGCAGTCGCTAATTAATCAGTCGACCACGGAGTACCGGGGCATCGTAGGTAAGAATAAAGAACAAGAAAGTCCATCTTCTAATTATTTTATTATTTTTGTTTTTAGTTTTCATTTTATTTACTGCTTTTTTAATTATTTATATATATTTTTTAAGAATACATGTAAAAATATTTTATTTTGGTTTTTTTAGTTAGTAGAAATAATGCGATTCATGCCCAAGCTTTCACACTTACGAGGTTAAGGTTGAGCAATTAATTTATTATTGACAAATTTTGGCTTGCCCGCTCATATCCTACATAGTATTAGACCCCCTAGAGACCAGCCCCAGTGGCCAAATAAACGTTCCGCTGCCCATGTATTAGTCCCACTTAACACGAACATACAAATAACTAAAGTTCCTAATTTAGTTTTTTCATTCCATAAAAATGAAACAATGGCCTACTAAAGTTATAGCTTGCGCTTATTTTGTCATGCGGTAGTCAATCAATTTTAGCACTCCATCTTTCATCTTCAATATAAATATAGTACAGCTTCGATTCTATTTTACATAAGCCTTAAAAATATATAGTGAGATTTTAAGTTCCTTATACTAGTTGTGTCTTAATTGTTTCATGCAAATTCTATAATAAAGTTAAGGACCTTTTATTTCAGTCTCAACTTAGTCTTTTAGTTCAATATTTTAATAAGTATAAAACAAAATAAAAAAAGCAAATAAAAAATTTAATTAGTTCTAGTTTAGTTTTTGAGAAACTACATTTTTTTAGCTGATAGTCTTGGTTTAGTTTTATTTCATAATTTTAGAAGTTCTGTTGTCTTTAATTGTAGGAGGAGCAAACGGTTCGCTGGCCAGAAATGGCACGCGTGCACTGCAGCGGTTACAGAGCGGAACGCCGGACGACACCGCCGGAGTGAAAGTGGTTCGACTGGACGGAAGTGCGAGTGGTGGTGGTTCAGCTGGAAGTGTCGGACCAATTACGGTCGGTGCACTCATTGGCATAATTGCCGGCATTTTGACGGCACTGGTGCTGGCTGGTAAGTCATTCGTCCGGCTTGTTTGTTCGGCTGCTTTTTTCTTCACTCGCCCTACACCCTTCGTTTGCTCGTGAGAGTGAAGTCAAATTGCAATGATCAATGTCTGGCTTGACTGGTTAAATTCACTTGAAGTAACTGATGAAATCCTGGGCACATACTACATGTATAATCTAGTGGAGCATATAATAATAGAAATTCAAGTGTGTTTGCCTGTCAAGACAAAAAATATCTTGTACGTCATCGCTAGTACCTAAGTGGCTTTAGCGCTTAACGATTGAGGAGGCCAATGATATTAGGGTGTTTACTCAATCCTTAATTGTAGCTTTCGTCGGACTCCTGTGTTACCGGCGCCGTCATCCGACGTGGAATGCAGCTGAGACGGATTTACGGGTCTTAGCCGCGCATTACGGCAGCTACTGGGATGACAAGACGTTACCAAATTATCAGTTTAATGACAGGATGATTTGGCCCGGGGTATGTTCGGTAGTTGCACAGTGTGTGTGGACACTGATCTATCATAACTGACATACATTCTACCTGCCTTTTTCTAGCACACCGTTCGTTGTTCGTCTGTCCTTCTGCTCCTATCTGTCTGTCGGTCTGTGTGTCAGTCTGTATGTCTGTGTATCTGTGTGTCTATGTGTCTGTACCTCTGTGTCGCTGTGTGTTAGTGTATTTATGTACCTGTCTGTGTGTCTATGTGTGTGTGTGTTTGTGTCTGTCTGTCTGTCTGCCTGCCTGTGTGTCTGCCTGCTTGCATGTTTAGCGGGATACTTTGCTACTCGCTTGATTGTCCGCTTGCCTACCGGTCTTCCTCATTTTCTGCTTGCCGGATACACCCTATACGGTTCTGATTGCCCGCCCGGATTGGCTAGCTACGTCAATTTTATTTGCGATCATTTTTCTTCAGGAAACGCACGAAGAAATGATTGCCCTAGACAATGACGCGTTCCTCAAGAGCCTCGAGGATCTCGGGCGAGTCAACAGTCGGCCGTCCAGCAAGACCAACTGGAATGCTGGGGAGGATGACCAACGCCAAAGCACAAAGGTCTGATTTACCTGTTTTCCAGCCACGCGTACATAACCTCCCTTCCGTTACGGCTCAAAGGACAGAGTCTACACGACAGAGAGACTCTCAGCAGAATGCGTGACATATGTTCATGACTGATCTCAAACACATTCCTAGTTCAAGGGAATTTCTTATGTGTTTTCTACAAAATCGATTGGGCTATGCAAACGGCAAACCTGCTTACCTGCATGCTTGCCTTTTCCTTATCACTTTTTATACTACCAATGTAAGACGACTCTGTTCTGTTATGCATAAGGTGGCTCAATATTGTTACGATGTATCGCTATGTTTGTTGGCCTAAAGTGACGTACTCGAAATAGGAGACTTTGCGGTCGCGAGGCGAGGGTGCTCAATCGGAACACGAACCTGAGACTGCGCCAAACTGCAGTGTAGACTGTTGGAGACGAGATGAGGAAAGGTTGTTTGCGTAACTGACAACGGCTTCTGCCTGACCCTATTTAAATCATTTTCATCACAACTTTCCATCCCTCAAACTTTACGGAGAAGTTTCCTGCAAGTAAGGAGTGGTATGAATAGTGTCGAAAAAGGTTTGTTATAATTTAGGTAAACTTTTGGAGTTCCGACTTTGCAAGAAAATTTCCATCAATAGTTGTACATATACTTCAATCTTTTGGAAGTGGGTGAGGGATGATTCTGAGAAACATTGCGGTCGTGATACACGTCTTATCCCACTATCTCACTTTGGGATCTCTTTCATATGTGGTATATAAAATGTCTCCGCTCTATTTTTTTAAAGTAGTTTAATATTAGCAATCAATTATACAATTTATTTCATTGGTTTCTAAATTAATTTTTTTAGTGAAATTCAAAATTGGAAAAACACGAGAAAATTCCACTTTTCTTGGCCTTTATTCACTGACAAGAACGGTGATTTAGAGAAATGCGTTAAGTCCGCTTATTTGACAGTGTTCTATCCCAAATTTAATTTGTAATCCATTAGTATCAACCAAATTATATTTGGATGTAAGGGGCGGATCTATCAGCAGTTCTAAGAAGGCCGAAAATTCCAAAATTGTTCGCTAACACTGCAGAGTTGGCATACATGTCCGCCTCCTGATAATAACAAAATACTCAGCTGATGAAAATCCATTCTTAATTAAATTTTAACAGCGGAAAAATATTCAAATTTATTGCATTTTGACAAAGCACTATGTTTCCAGTGAAGATCATGGAAAATGGAATCTTCCAGTGTTTTCTCAACTTTAATAGTTCGCCAAAAAACGTTTAGATGTAGTCACGATGAAATAAATTTATAAATCGTTACTAATATTAGTTTTACTGACTTAGAAAAATGAAGCGGAGGCATTCTGCGTTCAACCGAGGAAAAAGATCCCAATTGAAGTTGACCTACTAAGAAGAGGACTTATAACCATCAATAGGTACTGATTGTGAGCAGTGAGCAGATGACTCTTCGGAATAATACAAGTGGCGTTAATTGTTTGAAACTCCTTGTATTTCAAATAAATATCCTTTTTGTGTGTTATTATTTTTGTGTGTTATTAGTACATTGGAGGCACAGGCAACTATTGACGAAATCGAACTACCACCTCTTGAGTAATGTCAATTTAAATTAGATTTTGCTTTGAATGTTTGTTAAACAAAGTTAATTGGTGTTATTCACTTCAAACGGTCTAAGTAGATAGCCCTAGTCCGAACTCCTGGAGTCACCACACGGTCTCCTCGCTCCTCCTCTAGCGCTATGCAAGAGCTCCAACCGTAAGTGCGCCAAGTCGTCCTTGACGCCCTGCAGCTCGTATCACATTTGCGTCATCATATCCTCCAGTCGCGTCTGTAAATGGTAGTCACCTTCGTAGAACAGAAACGCATTCGATCCCGTTGCCCCGCAACCGGGTGCATTCGAGACGGCCAAGCGGTGGTATCTCCTGCCTTGCTATCTCTGAAACCTGCTGCCTGCCCCTATGGGAGTCGCCGTCGCTCCGCAACAGCAGCAACTGCTCTGCAGCCTGCGTCGTCTTCGAGTCCAGCAGCAACATCCTTCTAAAACACATACCCGGTGGAAGGTCCTGTGCGTCCCCTTAGCTCAAGGAATCCTATTCAGCTGATAAATTTCCTGCCGGCTGACCTACAAAATGAGCGCTTTTTGAGCGCAAAAGAAGCTCGGGCCAAAGAGCGCTCTCATAAAAAAAATTAATTAATAATCCTCGACATTTTTTAAGCATTAAGTTTTTAAACTAGTGTACCCTTCGAGCGCTGTAAGCGATTGCCTGCTTTATCATAATTGACCATCCTACAGCCCCACTCAAACAATTAATCTCCGAATGACTTTTGCACATTTTATGGTTCTGCAGTTGTGCCCACAACAGGTAAGGAAGGTTGAAAAAATATTTAGGTTTTCTTCGCTCGTTCAGCTATGTAGAATAATACTTTAAATTGCTTACATTGTCTGGCAGATTTGACATCTCGATATCATTGTACCTCTGATGAAAGTATTGTGGAATGTAACTTTCTAGTTTCTGCATTTTTTAAAAAAGCCAGCGCAATCAATTTGATGAAAACTGATTAATTTTTTTTCCTCAAAAGACTTTGACCCTGTTTTCCTATCCAAATTAAAATAAATTCAAAGATATGTACCATTCTATAATTTTGAATTTTGCATCCAAGGAGTTTGTATCATGGCTTTTTGAGAGTCCAAAAAGAGCTCGAGCGCTGAATTTCGAAAGCACACATCTCTGGATACGATGTGTTAATTAAAAGCAATCGTTCGGATTTTTTTTCGATAGAATGGTTTACGAAATGGCATACTTTTTTTGTGCCCAAATGTCGTTAGTAACTGATTTTCTTATAAAACTACGGTTTCACATTTTCTCAACGGAAATAAATTTCATATTAATCAGGGTAGGATGTTCTTCGAGCAAAAATTCATAGTTTTTTTAAACTGTTTCTTGTCACGCACTAGTCAATATTGTAATCTTACACAACAGGGGGTTTTGTCTGTTTTAGCTATGTATTGCAAATCTCGACTTTACTTCAAAAAAATGTGGAAAAATGTTGATGTTACAAAAAGTACTTTTATCATTGTTTACTGCTTTACCATGATCTGACTACAGCATTAGGCGAACTAAACACTTTTGGAACTCCATATGTATACAGAAATGTATTGCAGTGTGTTACGCCTACGCGTAATTGTGGTTGTATGTGTAGCGGTTGATGAATAGCACTCATCGGATGCGGACAGAGACTCCAGAAAAAATGGGAAAACTAAGAATTTACATAATAATACAGGCAAACATTATTTCTACACTAGTACTACTACTACTATATAAAACTATTTCTACCGTCTTAAACTTAGCAGCAGCGACCTTATGTAGTCGCACAACACGAGAAACTAAAGTATAGATGCAGTACATGCAAATAGGAAGAGAACCAGACTGACCAGTGGCGTTGAGCTATGAACAACCAATAGGAACAAGAGAACATCCATGCACATGAGTACAAAATAGCTAACTAGACTTAAATAGGGCGTATCTTGACCATAGTAGTCGTACTGTAGATGATACTGAGCCGGTGGCGCAGAAGAGTAACTCCACTTCCGGTGGTCAGTGCAGGCTATTTAGGGTAGCGATGCTTGAGTGAAGACAGATGTGTGTGTGTGCGACGTCAGTGCCCGCGACAAGTGGGTTTTCTTTGACGACTGCTCATCCAGAATTTATACTGGAACAGATTTGCATCAGTGAAATATTGTTTAAAAACCAAGGGGTCGGGCGTAATTTCATGGCTGGTGATTGGCCGAAAGTTTCGCTCTTGGAGCCCTAAAACATATTTCGCTTATGCCAATTCATTAAAAATTGAGTTTTGGGTAGAAAACTGTCAAAAAAGTCTTTCCATGTAGGCGCTGAATTGCAAATGCCATTCCTACAGCTGAGCTTAAGTGACTACATTTGATTATAAGATAAATTGTAATATATAGGGATAGCATCAAATGTTAAGTGTCAAACTCAAATCAAATTATATCAAATCGAATCCGTTTTTTTTTTAAATTGATTTGATTCTGATTTGACTTTGATTTGATGTTTTTAGCATTTCTAGGCCAAATTCCTCCAAAAACCACATAAATTTCCTACTTTTTCATCAATCTGAAAGAACTTTGAGTATATACTGATCAACCTTGGGCCATATCTACAGGCACTAGTGGAAACTCACAATCGAAGTATTGTTCTGCTCAACTTTACGCAACCTTGTTTGGTTTACTATTTTATTAGGTAAAAAGGAGTGATAAGAAAAAGGAGTAAAACCAAAAACATGCTAAAACCGTGAGATATTGAAGAATTGTTTTTAAATCCTGTCATTTCGAATCATATTAAATCAAATCAAATAAAAGTAATTCAAATGCGCCATTTTGTTGTTTGATGCCATCTCTAGTAGTATGCACCGTTCACTTCTGGTTCTTCCACTTTATCAGCAGGTGTATTCAGGGCTACCTCAACCATCACTCTTCATTCCCCCCCTCAAGGCCTCACTCATATCCGATTCCGCCACCAACGAATACTGACACTGATCCATGTCGATCATCAACACTCTCAGCCTCATTACGTTTAACCCATGGACGTCTTCACGAAGCACTACAAGATTTTGAAACCGCGACTAATCGTCGAGCAGACGCCGTATTTACGAACTTCCAGGGCTTCCACTTAAGTCATTCGAATCAACAAAATTCCACTGATTAATATTCGCCCCCTCGTCATCCTAATAATTGCATCGTTTGCTAGTAATAATTTTCCTCGTGATCATGATTGATCATTATTTTTGGTTATCCTCAGGTATGTTTCTCTTGATGGTGATCATTTTTCGGTTGAATTGTACTAAAAGCCTGTGTCCATGTTGATTGTTATTTCAGTCTTGCTTGCAATTTCTTCCAGCACCAAATCTGACGAGTACTAGTAAAAGACCACTAGTAAAAGACCATTCTCTCTCGTTGGTTGAAGAACTGTCGAGTGGCACAGTAAAATGTGTCCAGTTCCCAGGGTAAAGTCTTCATGCCTTGTCGTTGCTTCCTCGCAGT
>LRSR01007198.1:0-19466 GCA_001579985.1 Hypsibius dujardini
GAATTAAGACTGAGAGAGACGATTTCTCAGACTTTGAAATATGCTGAGTGAGTATATCACTAGCATTGTTGTTTGTCGGTGGAATGTACAGTAAGCGATAGGAAAAGGTTGAATGAAGGGTCCGAGCGATGAGCAAAAGGGGCGGGGCAAGGGGTTAGATAAAGATAATCAGTAAATCAACCAGCAAAGCTGCACCGCTTGTTTTGTGGTCACTTTAAATCGTTTTAACGTCACTAGTTGATTAATTGATTGCGTTCAACGAATCCCCTGCCTCGCCCCTTTTGCCCATCGCTCGGACCCTCCAGTCAACTTTTTCCTGTCGCTTACTGTAGTAAGGCCAGCGCATTCTGAATACATGAACAGAGAGAAACCTCCACAGCATTGGCGGCTAATTTCGACCTATAGCTCCGCCCCCATTTCTGAGGAACTCTTTTTATCGACGGTCATGGCTGGCAAATTGAATTTCGGTTTGGAAGGCGTGAGAAAAAAAAGAAATCCAATATTCTTGGAGATTGCTGTTCTTGCATACTGTATAAAAAAACAGTATCGCCATATTATCGGCAATTCGATGGCGCTCCAACCAGAGCTTCGATGAATTTTTTATTTTAACAAAATAATTATATTATAAGTGGCGTGCATGTACTCTATTGTTGAAACACTCACAAGTCAGACCGAACGGATTTTAAGACCCCATTCCGACGATCCCTTGAGGGTTAACAGCAAAATAGCGGAAGCTAATAGAACAATCAAGCCCTCGGTTAAATGGTGCAACAACCTGTTGAGTACTGATCTTCCTTCAGTTTCCACAATTAAACAGCGGGGCCTTGCCCCTGGACAGAATTATTGCTAAAGTCATCTTAAAGGAATGAGCCGGCTCAATTATAACGGCCCAATTATGGAGAATTTTTTTCTTAGTGTGCACCATTTTATTTGCCAACTAGACTGAAGACTGCAACCCACTCGGTAGCGCCTTTTATAGGGAATGAGAGCAATGGCGTAGATTGCTTCACAAAAATTAGCTGTACACGTGGCGAAAACCTTGCGCTAACCGAGTTTAGCCATTACACTCGTTTGTCGATAGCTTCGTATACAGCCCCGAGTTAAAGTGCTTAATTCGATCAGCGCAAGATTTTTGCCACGTGTGTATGTCAAAAGTTTTTGTTAATTTTTTATCGTTTTTTTAAAATAATTTTTCGTTTTACACGGAGCAGAAACATAATCCGTCACCGAATAACCTGTAGCTGCTCCCTGTGTACAGCAGTACAGGAACAATAGCAGCAACACGGGGTGTAGTCACGATCGCGATTCACCTCTCTCTCTCTCGCCCAGAGAGAGAGAGAGAGAGAGAGAGAGAGGGAGAGAGAGAGAGAGAGAGTGACCACTTCAAAAATCTATAACAAAACACAGACGCACACACAGAGAAAGCTAAACCGGCTTGTTCATTTCCATTTCCTGATTAACATACGCAGGGCTGATGAGGTCCGATCACTACCGGCAGGCTCTCGACAGAGGTAGAGGGAGAGGTAGAGGGAGAGGGGGGAAATTTAAAACGCAATTTCCACTTCATCAGCTACTTGCTCTGTGAATGGTCGCGTGCGCCGCCATCACAAGCCGTCCGTCTGCGGACTGGTCTTCATTCACGTTGAAGCCAATGGTGACGGTCCACCAGCACCGCCGAGGGAGGCTGCGTGGTGAGGGTGGTTGTGGTGCCGCTCGACGTACTTTCTGTCAAAGAGCTTACCCAAATCCAGCGAGTTTGTCGAGACTGCAGAAAAGTGATTATTATTATAATTGTATTGAAATGGATTCCAGTTGTTATTTGACTGTGCAGTGTGTGTAGGACATATGTATGCAAACGAGGGGGGAGGGGAGGGCAGAGGGGGGGGGTGAGATCATATTGTTCGCGGCCAGGTCAGCAGAGTGCAGCGTGGTACTCTCTGTCTGTGCCTCCTGCCTGTGTGGTATTGCGATATAGTGAACCCCTTACCCTAGGAACCTGTTTGACTCTCTATGATATGTAATGCGGAGAGGTCCTCTCATGACTTGCGTGTGTGAGTGAGTTGAACTCGAGAAAACAACCAACCTTGGGCATCGAGTTGCTTGATCTTTAGCTCGTCCTCAAGTAGGGCTCTGGTGTCGGGATTGAGGAATTTTTTGAGGTTCTTGTCCAGTTCGGGGCGGCGTGCCGCGAAGAGATCATAGTCGGACCACTGTTGGTTTTCGTTGGCAAACACTTTCGCTCTATAATAAACACTCAAACGTGAGTGAGGCAGTCAGAGAGACAGCCAGACAGACAGACAGACAGACAGACATCTTTTTTCCTGTTTGCGTACAAATTTGCTTGGCTTAAAAGTTCAATACCCATTTCCTCCTGGAATATGGGGTCTGAGTTCATGCACTGGACCAACTCGTCCGTCGTCATATATGCGAATCGAACTGTACCCATTACGGCCGGGAAGTCAGACAATCGCCGCGACCGGTCACTCGTAATCCAAAGCAATGCCGCTTGAAAGACCTGAAATTCGCTCTTTGACGGAAGCCAGGAAAAAATAATTCAAACCCTTTCATTCTTCAAAGTAATCCTATAAAATCTTACAGTCACAAGGAGTTCGTCGGAGCTGAGAAACCACAAAAGGTCCTGCAGCTCTAAGTTAGAGAAGGCTTCTGTTTTGGCCAGTCGAACGAATCTGGTGGCGAGCTTGGTCCAGGCAATGTCAAAAATGGCAGAGGCAGTGTTCCGTGTTGCCGACACGGTACTCCAGAGGTTGTGGTCTTGCAATAGAACCTTGATAAAGCGCTCGCAAAGGTGGCTCAAGTCACGCATTTTCAAAGCACGAGCTGCATCAAACACTTCCACACAATTTTCATGGCTAACCTATAATCACACAAAAAAACACAAAAATGTATGTGTATAATAAGTTATATCAAAAATTCAAGTATCATGCGTAATAATAACTAATAATAAATAAGCGCATAATATAATAAACTAATATAAATAAAATAATAATACAAAAAATATATTATAATATATATAATAAATTTATGTATAGTATAATAATAAACTACTAAATCACTTTAATTAATTATTAGAAAAGTACATTTTTAAACGTACAATAAATCTGTGCTAGTACTGTATGATATAAATGTGCATAATAAATTATTACAATATATTGAAAAAGAATTGCTATTTGTAATGACGTGTAGGAAATCGGGATGACCCGATCGAGACACTCAAGACAACGAGTCCCCATCCTTCCAAGCCTCATGACACTGAGCTGAAGGGTGTCTCGTGAAGTGAAGTACGGATTTCGTTCTTACTTTGATTCGACCGCTGTATAAAAAGTGGATGACGGTTTTTAGCCCAATACCCGTGACTTTTTTGCGGAAATCTATCTCAACGGGAATGTGCTGGCACAGGTCGTAGTGGCGGTCGTCGCAAAAGTCCCGCCAGAACCCGCAATGCGTTGCCAGCAGACAAGAATGGACGTGGAAGGTCTCATCGCAGGTTTTCAAGATGACGTCGCAGAGCGTCTTGTGGAACCACAGGTCGAGGAGTCGTTTGTGCAACCTGACGTCGAACAACGGCAGTGCTTTAGCAAATGGCAATTCTTGCGAAGTGTAAGTACAAGTACAAGTACAAGTACAAGTACAAGTACAAGTACAAGTACAAGTACAAGTACAAGTACAAGTACAAGTACAAGTACAAGTACAAGTACAAGTACAGTACAAGTATGTGGGTGTTCGGTTAAATAATTAATTATATAACAAAGTTGAGCACTCCACAAGTTTATGTATCACATTAAAAACATGGCCAGCGTAGAGCCTGTCTAATTAATTATATTTATCCTACAACTCTGCTTCGTTATTCGATTTATATATTTGTAGTTTCTGCATAATATTAAATTAAATTAAATTAAATTAAATCCGTGACCATTTTTTGTATAGCAATTTATGGCAAAAACCTAAAGAACCTTAAGTCAGTTAACTAATTTCAATTAAATTTATAGACTTAAGGGTAAAAGTTGTGAGCGGAATAATTGATGATTAAAAGGGTTGTGTGGGTGATATGAGCATAGACCTCACCTATAAACATATTTCTTTATGCCTTTTTTTCTTTTTGATTAAAATAGTATTAGAAAAACATTTCAAGTTTGTCGAGAAGAATCTGGTCAAAAGTATCGAAAATGGTTAACTCCATAAAACGGAAAGTTTTCTGCCACCACTAAAGAACTTTTCTGTAATTGTAATTGTAATTGCACTTTTCTGTAATATTGTAATTTACAATTTACAATACACTTCATACTATTCTGTACAAAGAAGCAATTTCTCGCCTGCAGCAGTTGCATGACGAACAACGCTTGCCGGTTCGAGGCTAATCATTTGTTTATCATGACCAAAAACTCACAGAACGAAGTGGTCCTTGTTTTCGTTGAGCATCTGCCGCTGCAGCCGGATCAGCGGATCCTCAAAGGGTCTCGGTAGCCGCGACGTCCCATCCGCGTTCAACGCACTCTTCGCCGCAATTTTCGCCTCGTTCGCTTCCGTGTTCTGATTCAAAAATCGATTCATCCCTTGATGGGAAAAAAAGAGAGAAAAAACCCAGCATTATATAGAACCGTCGTGGGTTGTAAAAATCGAGAAACGAAGCATAAAGATCTCACGGACGAACTAGTGGCGACCAGCGCGTTCTTGAAGCGTCCCTTGACTTTCCCCCGGCCGACATTCCGCTGTCGATCCTCCTCCTCCTTGACCTTTCGTTCGTTTTCTTCATCCAACGCCCGTCGTTCTTTCCACTTCTCCTCCTCGAACAGCTTGATGACGATGTCGTCCGCCATATAACGACATCCCCTGAGAATTATCGACACCGTGAAAAAAGGTCGGCTAAATTACTTCTGATTCCAAGTTTTTAAACTTCGATTTCGAAAATTCCGCAGCAGTTTTGGGAAAACAATTATTTTGAGAAAAAAATTATTATTCAAAAAAAACTTTTATTCAATTAGTTGAGTTCTGATTAAAGGTTGAGAAGGAAGTCTCGCAAAACCGGAATCATTTCAATATGGAATTAAATAATATCAGACGTTTTCTCATTTCATGTCTTCATTCCTACCGCGAATGGCCATTTGTCACCGGCTGCTGCACACGTTCCTTTGGGACGCTGGCTGTTTCGTTGGCGGGAGCAGTCTCGGCAGTTGTCCTGGCTGAGGCTGAAGCGACCGCGTATAATTTCACATCGTGAAAGGTCTTGGGAAACTTTTTCGGAACGTTACACCCTGGTTCGATCACTCCGAAGGGGTTGTGAGACGCGGAGAATCTCGCCGACCTTGGGGTACTGCTAGGTGAAACGGACATTTTTTCCCCGGGAATCTAAGGGTAGAATAAGAGCTGCAACCGTGAAATCTATAATTGTTGGTGGGTTTAATTCACCAATCAATGATCAGTAAATTTCCGAATGTTTCAGCAGGACTTCTTTTGCCTGGTAACTACAGACTAAACTACTGACTACTGACTAAAGATTACTCTCCACCAGACAGACAGACATACAGACAGACAGACAGACAGACAGACAGACAGGCAGACAGACAGACAGGCAGACAGACAAATATACATAGAGGCTACAGACAGACGGACAGACTACAGAGAGACTACTACAGACTATCAACCAGCCAACCATCAGCAACTTACCCAATGTCCCACCAGGACTTCTGTTGCCTGGTAACTAGTTCAAGCTGACCAACAGAACTGTAATGCGACGGAAATGTTTTGCTCCCAGGAGGGATCTAGTTCTGATACAGAACACTGTCAAAATTTTGGACTCGAGCTATATTTAACTAGACTGAAGCTACGATAAAATAACTTTTTAAGTAAACAACGGCTTTTTAAAACTAAATTTGGATTGAAATACCAAGAACAGCGTTTTTAATACCGTATAAAGTACATTAAGTCTTGTCTGTAATGTAAAAATCAGGGTATTACTTCTCTATTGGATCCCCAGTCGTGTCGGTGAGACAAAAGATCTGCATTTATTGGAATGAGGCTCCTCGCAAAAATATTTTTCAAAATAAAAATAAAATAGACTGGCGCGTTTAATTTAAATACGAAATTAAAGCCATGTCATAAAAATTGAAGATGTTTTTATATATGATGCAAAATCAGTCGTTCATCATCAAAATCAGTCATATAAAATCAAAATCAGTCGTTGATTAGATCATTTGCAGTATATTAGTCTAAAATAAGAAGTTTTTCATGGATGAACTTGTTAGTATGGAGCAGAAAGTATCATGTGGAGTAATCGGACCCATTTGCGTGAAACCTGAACACTCCTTGCAGCTGAAGTCAATGTTTTGGCTTCCAGTTCTGGGCCAGAAATGTGGATCATATTTTTAAAGTTTATCATTGCACAAACAAACAATCAATCGATTAAACAAGTTTGTCTGTGGATAAACAATCAATCAACCAATCAAAGTAAAAGTCTCCCTTGTCAGTCGATCTGTCCTTTTAAAACATTTTTGTACCACGTATACCTCCAGAAAGAAACACAAGGCCGCTGCACCTTGTTAAGAAGCATAGGATCTCAGCTCAACATACCACAGAGAAAACAAAACAAAAATAATTTATCAGAACGAAAGAAAACAAAAACGAAAACGAAACGCAACCAGAAAAGAGTCTATAAATGCTTGATCTTCATTCCGCCCTTTATCTTCACATCCCGGCCGAGCGATCTTGGACTGCCTTGAAGGCTGCTCGAAGACGCTGCTAAACTTTCTCGGGACCTCCTAGCCATTCGCTCGGCATACCTCGCGTCGGTATTCTCATGCAGGGCAATTTCTGCTTGAGTCACCAAACCTAAGACAGAAATCACATAATAAAATGAGAATCAACGGTTCAAAGGCCTAAAAGACCGTACCAGACAAACAGGCATTTAGTTAGATAGGCAGATAGACAGAAAATAGACAGAGAGAGAGGGGGGACGGATAAATGGGAAGGCAGGCAAGCAGTGCAATAAACAGATAGGCAGGAAGACAGACAAACAGGCAAACAGATAGCCAAACAGACACGCAAGCAGACTGACAGCGAGATATATAAACCCAAAAACACACAGACAGATACACGGACAGATACACAGACAGACAAACAGATTGGCAGGCATACACACAAATCGACAGAAAAACAGACACACATACAGATAGACAGACAGGCAGACAGGCAGACAGGCAGACAGACAGACAAACAGACAAACAACTAGACAGATAGTTAAACAAAGGGATTTGCGATCAGACGAACCTCCTTCATCCTGCGAGAAAGCATAACCCCGCTGCGGAGCCACCACTCCGTTGAGACTAGAATCCAGCATCACCCCACTATCCCGTTGCCTCGGCAAAAGCCTGCCCAATATTGGTTCCCACACAAACTCCCGCTCATCCCCATGCCGTTCGATCTGCCGCACCTGATCGACCACAGTGGGGTACCACGTGTTCCACAGGCACTTGAAACAGACATCAGCCATCAGCGTGACGACCGGCACGATCAGCAGACCGAACCAGAAGACCCACGACCCAAACAACGCTCGCTCCATGCCCACGAAATCGTCACCAAAGTTGAGAAGATGCGGCCAGAGGTTGGAGTAGATGGGGATGTAGATGAACCAGGAGACGATGCTGCCCCAGATGCCGATGTGGGAGAGGAGGGTCCACGAGCTCGTCTCCAGACCCGCCTTCAGGCAGACCACCACGATGACGTAGGTGTAGGCGGCGGCGCCGAACACGAAGCCGCCGGAGTTGGTGCCGTCCGGCCAGACCGTCTCGCGGTAAAAGATACCGAAGGTGATGCAGAAGATGAGCAGGGCGTGGAACAGGGACGTGGCAATCCACCTGAAAACGAGGAGGCGTAAAAAAATTGTATAGATACAGGAGTGCATCGACAGAGGTGAAAAGGCATAGGAAACGTAAAGTGGAAATGGGCAATGTGGAGCAAGGAAAAAGAAGATTCCGTAAATGATGGTCAATGCTGTTCTCCTCAAAATAATATTGTCGCACAAAAAACCCATAGGATGATTTTTTATTCTTATTCGATACTATCAACTCCCTAAGCAAGAATATCCAATAATCAAAATTTCAAATGGAATTTCAAATCAAATTAAACAAGAGGTCACGTGATCTTAATTTAGTTTAAATTAATTTGAAAAACTAATTTCACTTATTGAGAAAATGCATAAAGAATAAATGTAACATAAACGATACCTGAAGTGCTCCTAACCGAAAAATAAGAAATCAGTTCAAATTTATACATTCAATGTTTGCGCGAGATTATGAAAAAAATGGCAAAACTCAACACAAATGTGTCCGCAGACATGAATCGATTGACTAAATTTAGAGTAAAACTAAGCAAGAATTAAGCGTCCGCAGTCTCCATGAGTCAAAGTCGGTGCCCGCAGCAGCAGATAGATACACAACCAGATAGGCCGACCACAGACGGTCATGCAGACAGACGGACAGATAGTGCACATGCAGGCAGACAAACATGCCGGTTGGCAGACAAGCAAACAGACAGACGCAGACACAGGCAGGCAGGCAGGTAGGTAGACAGACAGACAGACAGACAGACAGACAAACAGACAGACAGACAAACAGACAGACAGACAAACAGACAGACAGGCGGACAGATAAGACAGGCAGAGAGGAAGAGAGGCATCTAGGAAGGCATTCAGACAGACAGACAGGTAGACACACAGACACACAAAGAGCCAGCCAATCCAAACAGAAAAACCAACGAACCTCCAAAAAACGGTGTAGTTAAACAACTCCCCGCGTTGATTGGGCTCATACAGCTTCGGGTATTTCATCCGGCTCTTTGCGCTGCAGGACTTATCGAATATCCCCAGCACAAACGGCGGCGCTGCCGTGAATGCGAGATTATACAGACCAATGGTCCAGCGCTCGAACATGGTCTGGCCGGAGAAGGAGCTGGCCACGGCAAAGTAGAACTGCATAATGTACAGGCAGATGTTCTTGTGGTAACAGTAGAGGATGAGCTTGGCGATCCGCTCGTAGCTCCACGCGCCGTGGACCAGCAGCAGTTTCTGCAGGAACCGGAACTGACTCACCGCGTAGTCGGATGCGCAGACCGCCTGCAGGCCCTCCTTCCCGCTGATCCCGACGCCGACGTGGGCGGTCTGGATCATGGCCACGTCGTTGGCGCCGTCTCCGATGGCAAGGGTTATATCTGGAGGTACGAACAAGAACGCTTGTCGAAATGTAAATCTCTCTTTCGTCAGTAGTAAAAACAGTTGCGCATTAATAAAAGCCGCGAGGGGAAATTTAATTTCACTTGATTTATGAAGTGGCTTAATCGAATAATAATATCAATGACCATAATAAAACAAAATAAGATAGAATAATAAGAGTATCGAATAATGATCATTTTTAATAATTACGAAGAAAAAAGGGGGTACCTTTGGGATTTCTCGCACGAACTGCCGTGATGACATCGGCCTTCTGCATCGGCGAGACACGGCAACAAATCACAGCTTTGCAAGACACGGCGATATCCAAAAAGTCCTTCCGCACCGCCGCGTTCAACGCATGATAAAGCGCCTTCCCGTCCACCACCAGTCCCACCGGGCTCTCTTTCCCCACTGCATCGCCCAGTTCGGCGCGGAACTTGGTCACGGCTTCCCGGACCCCGTCGAAAGTGGGCTGTTTGAGAAGAATCAGACGCATGTCGTGGGTCAGGAGGTTGCAGGAGCGCCCAATGTTGATGGCCGTCTCCATTTTGTCCCCGGTCAGAATCCACACTTTGATCCCGGCGTCCAGGAGGGTGGCGATGCAGGCGGGCACGCCGGCTTGGAGGCGATCTTCGATGGCCGTCGCACCGAGAAGAACTAGCTCTTTCTCAATTAATTCGTTGACTTCATTTATCTGAAAAACAACCGGCATCGAATAATAGTTCAGACGAAGAGGAGACCGACGGACGTGACAGGCAGATATACAGACAAAAAAGCAGACAGACATACAGGCAGACAGACATACAGACATACAGGCAGGCAGGCAGGCAGGCAGGCAGGCAGGCAGGCAGGTAGGCAGGGAGGTAGGCAGGCAGGTAGGCAGACAGACAGGCAGGCAGGCAGGCAGACAGACAGACCGTAATCTACCTTCTCTTTTCTCTTGTCCATGGCAGTGGCAGCCTGCTTTTGCTTAGCCTTCCATTGTGCATAGACATCCGGGGACAGCTCCACTTGCGACACACATAAAGTTCGATAGCCCTTTTGTGCGAAGTCTTCTAGCTGCTGTAGGGTTACATCGAGAACCGGTTGTTCTGGTCCGAGTCGCTCACAGATCACCGAATCCGCACCTTTGCAGATCAAGAGGATTTTCCCCTGCGGCGTCCGGACTATTACACTCATCCGCTTCCGATCGCTGTTGAAGTCCAAGACGTCCAAGAGCTCGTAATCGATCTCTTCGAATCGGCCGGTTTTCGGGTTCTTCAGATGAATCGTAACCTGAACACAGACATGATTCTTCCATTTTCGCATATCATATTGTTTGCGATTCGGCATGTCTATCAATATGTGTCTGTCTGTCTATCTGTCTATTTGTCTGTCTGTCTGTCTGTCTGTCTGTCTGTCTGTCTGTCTGTCTGTCTGTCTGTCTGTTAGCTCTCCAATTTCCCAACCACGAACCTTGTCTGACTGCCTTTTTAAAAAGACATAACCCAACTGGGCCGCAGCACCCACCAACGCAGCCTCATCGGGAGACGACGCCAAGTAAAACGGCCGCTCTGGATCGGCTGGATTCGTCTCTGGTACGACGGTGTGACATAACGCCAGAGCCAGAAGAAAGTCGTGGATGCTCTTGGCAATCGGGGCGGTTGTACCAAGGGCTGCGATGAGGTTGCTATCGACGAACTGCTCTGACGTGGTCTCCTGCACACCAAACACCATACCACCGATACTGCACTGCCGAAAAATCATCTTGTTCTCGGTGACGGTGCCGGTCTTGTCAGAGAAGACGAATTTGACCTGACCTAAACGCCAACAAGCAGAAGCAATCTTAATAAAAATAATAGCTGCATAAACGGATTGGAAATTTCTGAAATAACAATCATAACACCTCATGAAAGAAAAATTATTGTCAATACCAAGGTCTTCATTAAGATTGGAGGTGCGAGCCAGTGCCGGTGTATCTGATGTCTCATCGTACATCTCCAAATCCTGCAAGCGAAAACGGTTACGGCACTAATTTGTCTCTAGAAATAAAATGGGGCAGGGTCTTTTGCTTGAAAAGCAGACACAATCGGATATAAGAGGCAGACGGATAGAACGACTTACCGACGACAGATATCAAATCAAGGTAGATAAAGAGAAAATGAGCACACAAAATCATGCTGACAGACCGACAAACACACACACAGACAAGTAGATAGACAAGCAGAGAGACAGGGAGGCAGACAGGCAGACAGACAGGAAGACAGACAGACAGACAAACAAACAGTCAGACAGACAGACAGACAGACAGGCAGACAGACAGACAGACAGGCAGGCAGGCAGGCAGAGAGAGAAACAGAGAGACAGACAGTCACGTAGACAGCCAGATAGCCACGTACCCATCCAATAAACAGAGTCTGGAAAAAGCGCACCATCTCCAGCGAGACTTGCAGACTGATTGGAATCAGATTGTTGTACAGAATAAAGAACGTCAAGAAGCTGAACCCGAAGTGCTGATCGACCAAAAAGGGCGTCAAGTACCAGTCCCTCGGCGTGTGATACTGCCGCCAAATGGCGTTGCCGGTCCCGCTGATGACACACACCAGCAAGAGCAATCCGAACATGATCAAAATCTGCCGGTTGGCAAACTCATCCAACTGCGACCGCTTCAGCAGCAGTATGGCGCCCTTCTTGCTGTTCTGCATCAGCTTGGTGTCGTGCCCGGTGAAGACGACGATGCCGTAGACCCATTCGGTGTTCTTGAGCCGGGAGCCGCGCAGCAGCAGCTGATCCGGTCCGAGGGGGATGTTCTGACTGCTACTTCCCAGTCGGATGTTGCCGGTGAACTCGTAGAGATTCCGGTTGGGAGACTCGCATTCGATGGTCGCCTCGAGGCTCTCCAGTTGGTCATCGGTGGTGATGCCGACGGTCTGGTGGAGGGGCGAGCGGGTCTTCAGGTTGGTCTCCCCGTCGAGGTTGGCCGTCTCGATGTAGCAGATCCCCTGAAATACACATTTAGGGATTGATTCCGTGTGTGAGGTATAAAGAATACAAACTCGGAGGAAAGAAGCTATTTTTATCAGCGAAAAATAATTTGTGTGCTGACCTGAGGCTCGCTGGACGAAATGAGGATCAAATCGGATGGGATCTCCTCGCCGTTGCGCACCTTCACCACATCGCCCACCTTGACGTCCCTCCAGCAGATCTCGTCGAATCTCCCGTTGCCCGAACCACTCACATCCCCGCTAAAGACCACAACACTCCGGTTGTTCACGCCCCCATCGGCGATCCTCCGCTTGGTATCCTCAAAAATCTCCTTACACGCCGAGACGAACAAAATGAAGGAGAGGGGAACGAGCGTCGTCCATCGTCCGGTCGGTGAGACGTCCGGTATTTGTTGCAGACAGGCGATGAAGAGGAAAAAGGCGTTGGAGTACCTGCGAATGCCAGAAACAAATACTAAAATTAATCCAACGCCTAAAGCAAACTATAAAATTAAGAACACGAAAAAAATACATTTTCTAGTTTTATTATTCTGTGCCTGACCTCTATGGTTTTTTTCCTGACTTCTGTAGTTTTAGATTAATTTATTAAATCTAATTTATTTTAGATTAGAAAATTATTTTTCGTTCTTGAATTATACGTTAGATGCCTAATTACTAATTTTACTTTCGTTTTGTAGTCTCACAAGTTTCACAAGTCTCTTAGTTTCACCGTGTCAGTTTAGCTAAAAACAATCATTTTCATTCCCGAATTTCTACACTTCTACTCTTAAATTAGCTGTATTTTTCTTTCACATAAAATTTTTTAATTGCTGTCTCACTTAATTTTAGTTTCAAAATTCCAACCCATCTAGCCTTGGTTCAGCGAAAAAAAATTATTTTCGTAATACACACATGGCCACAGTTTTAGGTGGCAGACAAAAAGGGTGGTCCGAGTTCGAGCCGAATGAAGTCACCGCGCGCATGCGCTCCTGACCACAGCTGATCATGCAGCTTTCCTTTGATTGATCGATTGATTGAACTTGTTTATTTTGGCGGAATTTAGAGCACCTTGTTCAAGTTCTATGTGAGAAAAGTGTACCGGCGAAAGGACTCGAAGAGGAAGAGCGGCAAGAAGGTCAGGGCGTTGTACTTGGTGGTACTGACGACGTTGGATGTGAAGCGGGTCGGTTGAGGTTGATGGTTCGCTCTTACAACGCGGCTCATAGAGGACTCAATGGATTGCGAGACGGAAGGGATGAGCAGGGCGGCCCGTTCCGAGGGATTGGCGCTGTTCTGGCGTGTCGTCGACTCGGAGGACGCGCTCGAACCCATGCTTGTATGCAGAAGGGGTTTCAGGCTGTGTGATTCGGGTTGGAGGGATGCCATCCATCAGCACTACTGGGGGCGAACTGGCACACTACAAAAATACAAAAGGAAAATATATATGTAAATATATTTTCAAGTTCATTCATTTAAAAGATGATTTTAACAATTGAAACTCGTGTTTCATTGCAAATTATATTCCAAAACTTAATTTAGAGAAACAGTTCTGGCTGTTGTTTAGGTTTAATTTAATAAATTATTCCAAATTTGGCACTCCATTTTATTCTGCTTGGCTTTAGTTTTTTAAGTAGTAAAAGTACTAGTAATAAATAATAAACCATGAGTAAATATACACTACGAGTACATGTACCAGTACTGGTACAGTACAATTCAGTCAAGTCAGGTCAATCAATCGATCCATCAATGGACCAATCAACGAAGAGCCAATCCTCGGTACTGGTAATCGTGATGTCAAATGACGTACTAGGGTGAGTGGTACGACTGCGGTGGGAAAATATTTCTGAAATTCATTGACAATTGAAAGTATATCGAACACCACCTGTCGCAGCCGTTTGGCCGTTATCAATAATTATCATTTTAGAAATCGGTGAATAAAAACAGTCATCCGGAAATTCGCCTTCTCGAAACCTCATTGAAACATCAATCAACGCACCACCTCCATGTGTTCTCACTTGCATATATTCATTAAAGAAAGAATCCATAAACCCAACGGTTACTTCATAATTCGCCATCCTTTTTTAAAGCCAAGAAAAGGAGGAACTCAACAAACCGAATACCCCACGGACTGGAATTAGAATACCTCGTGCCAGGAAGAAATTCTGCTCGGATTGGAATTATTCTCTCACAACAGCGCCGTGCAAGGATTCATTTTACCATGAAAATGGGGGAGGGGAAACTGACAACATACCTTTGAGCGTTTGCATCCAAACAATCGCTTTCAGGAAGGGTTGTACCAACGATCAGTCATGCACATACCATAAACAACAATGCATGGATGTGTGAGTCAGACGTCAAAAAAGTTCTACCTCAAGCTCAAACTCAAACTCAAACTCAAATTCAAACTCAAATTCAAATTCATCATCTTCATTATTATCATGGTGACTCTTCCCTTTCGCCGCTTGCCATGCAAATAATAGCAGGATATCGGAGTCACCCCCAACCGCCCCCCCCCCAACACTGGCATCCAATAGCTGGCTCTTTGATCGTTAAATTGATGTGCGACAATAAGAGGCGAAGCAATTCCAAGAATAAAACCCCGAAGGAAAGCTTAGAAAAAAGGCGATTTTACAACCAATAAATAGTGTTGTCTGTTTCTAGCATAAATATCGGCAAGGGAGAAAATTCCTAATGATACAGCAAAAATCGCAAAAAAAGTGCTTAGAAACGTCGATGTATTTTTCCAATGGGTAAAATGGAAAAAATGAAACGATTCGGCATTCTACCGTAAAAATATGAATGAACGGTTTTTCCGGCTGCCACTTGCATTCAGTGAATCAAACAGCATGTCTGTTCAGTGTTCACTCTGCTGGGTGTAATTGATTGATCTATTAGTCAGAATTATTCGCAGTACGAGGGTGGATGCCTATATCGGACATGCTTGAATGAAATCTTTCACCACTGTCAATCAGTTCGAATGGGAGAACAGGAACCACCCAACCAACCCAATGGCGAAGGAAGATCGCGACCCTTTCCAGACCTGATTAGTGATTACTTGATATCCCTTGCCCCGGAAGTCGCGACATCCAGACAGAGAGAACGCGTCTCACACAGACCTACAGATGGGCCGTCGAGAAAGCAACGGGTAATTTTTTAACGATGCTGCTTCTATATAAAGAGACCATCGATTGTAATGCCGGGCGAACCGACGTTTCAAGTCGCTGTACACTGAACAGGGAGGAGCACGGAGCCCAGATGTGCGTGCCGAGCGGTGACGTAATGGACAGCAAACAACACCGCTGTCTACCAGTTCAAGTATGAGGTGAAACCTGTATTTCGGCTCACCATCCAAACGGTCGATAAATCGGCTCATTCATCCATTTCGCTTAAATGTCAGGTGCTTGATTGTCTGATTTTCTGCGTTATATGCCACTATTCTATAGCGCTTCTAGAAATCAAACAATCAAGCACCTGTCATCAAAGAGAAACCCATGAGTGAGCCGATTTACCAACCAAGTGGAGGGTGAGCCGAAATACAGATTTCACCTCATACCTTATAATGCGAGTATCAAGTCTGCCGTTTACTTCATCGTGAGAATGGATGTTGCTCGGTATGAGCATGAGGTTGGGCTAAGTGTACGTGCAGCAACTTTACAAATTTCTTTGGATGAAACTTTGCCTATGCAGACGGTTCAACCTTTTTCTGTTTTGTTTTTGATTTTTTTGTTTTGTTTTTTTGCGCGAACCATTATTATATCGGGTACCATGAGAAGGTGTAAAATGAAAATTCAGGCAGTCCTGCGACGCACTTCTGTCCGTACCATTTCTTTTCGCTGGGATTCAGGAATTATATACCCGTACAGACATACAGTATACAAACAGATATAGTAGGTGAAAGAGACAACCACATTTACAGATGGACGATGGGCGGATGGAGGACGGAAGGTTGAACGGCGAGCGGACGGTGAATAAGCGAAGGGCGGTCGAACGGCAGGTAACTGAAAGAGGCGCGTCGGTCCGTTGTTTCTGCTGTCTCACACGTTTAAATTATCGCCTGTCAGTGCGTCAAGTGTCGGTTTTCTCCTACGCCAAACCAGAAAACCGTCAGTTTATCTGTCCGTCAGTTAGTCCGTCAGTCCGTCCATCCATCCATCCGTTTGTCCATCCATCCGTCCATTCATAGGTTCATCCGTCAGTCAGTCCGTCAATCCGTCCATTCATAAGTTCATCCGTCAGTCCGTCCGTCCATCCGTCCGTTTGTCCGTCCATCCGTATTAGTCCGTCCGTCCATCCGTCCGTTTGTCCGTCCATCCGTCTTAGTCCGTCCGTCCATCCGTCCGTTTGTCCCTCCATCCGTCTTAGTCCGTCCGTCCATCTATCCGTCCGTCAGTCTGTCCATTTGTAGGTTCATCCGTCAGTCCGTCAGGCCGACCATCATCATCATTCGACAAGGTGACTATAGCACGAGATACATGAAAATTCCAAACTGGGGCGATACTAAACGAACAGGAACCCATGTGTGTTATGCACGGTGGCGTAAAGGACTGCAACATCCTGTTTACACTAAATACTGCATGTATCGAAGAGTGAGTCCTCAATTTGGTTCCTTGTGAGAATGGATGTTTCTTAGCACAAGCACGGGGTTGGGCTAAGTGTACGTGCAGCAACCTTTCAAATTTCTCTATAAGAAACTTTGCGTATGCAGACGGTTCAACCTTTTTTACCGGTTTCTTTTGCGCAAACCATCGCTATAGCGGACATCATCTAAAAAGAGGAAAATTCAGTCAGTCCTGCGACAAACTCCCGTCCGCCCCATTTCTTTTCTATGGGATTCAGGACTGACATACCGGTACAGGCGTATAGGTGAAAGAGTCAACCACATTTACAGATGGAAGACGGACGGACGGCGGGCGGAAGAATGAACGGCAAACGGACGGTGAAACAAGGGAAGGGCAGTTAAAGGGTAGGACCGGTGGTTTGAGACGGACAGACGGAGTAGGTTTGGTACACTAAAGAAAGGGCAAATGACGATCGAACGGCCGGTAACTGAAGAAAGAAGCTAATTGGAACGAATTATAAAGCGTACTGATTCCTCCCGTCGGCCCGTTCCTGCTGTCTGACATGTTTAAATTACCGCCCATCTGTTCGTCATGTGTCCATTATCTTTTAAGTCAGACTAGGTAAAGGCTAGTTTAACTGTCCGTCCGTCCGTCCATCCATCTGTCCGCTCGCCCGCTAGTCTGTCCATTCAACTGTCCCGTCCATTTCACCTCTCTCCGCCTCGTCCATCCGTTCGTCCGTCGGTTCGTTCCTTCGTTCGTCCATCCTTCCGTTCCTCCGCTCGTCAGTTCGTCCGTGCATCAGTCCGTTCATTTATCTGTTCCGACCATCCGATCCATCCAGTCACCTCATCTCTCTATCCCGCTCATTCCTGCGTCCGTCCGTTCGTCCGTCCGTCCGGAACGTCTGTCCGACTCGTCCACCCGTCCTGCCTATCTGCCCCGTCAATCCGTACCGTCGGTCCATCGATCCGTCAAATCCGTACCGTCGATCCGTCGGTCCGTACCGTCCATCCGTCTGTCCGTCCATCCGTTTCGTTCATCCGACCCCTCTATCTGTCCCGTCCATCTGTTCGTCCAAACGAACGAAATGAAAGTCCAGAACGAGCGGATAAGTGCTTTATGTGGTGCTCACTTCGCCTGTATGTCGTTCAGGATGTCTGGCGCATTTGAAATATAGATGGCTAGTAATTGGTTTAATGCGGTCCTGTTCTCATTTTCATGCCACATTTCCGGAACGTGGCTTAACCTCGCTCGCATCCGATGCTGCAAATAAGGAGTCCAACGAGTTCTTTTTCCGATAAAACTTCTAGGGCATTGGACTACTGGACTTGACTGTCACGGCGAGGACTGCAGTTTAGGTACGGTGAAATACGATGGGAATTGTACTGTAAACGATGAGAAGGTTCAAAAGATGCACAAACATGTCCGGTATTTTCACTTAAGTGATGGAGCATTACTTACTCGCGTGCTGTACGTACTTGTCACGTGTAGTTTAGATTAGAACAAGTCTCAAAGTCCTATGTCTGCCTGTCCGTGACTTGCTTCCATCAATTACCGTAAATGCCATAGTACAAGAAAGCGGGTTGGCTTAGTGTACGTGCAGCAACTTCACAAATTGTCTTTTGAACACAACTTGCGTATGCAGAAGGCTCCAACCCTTTTTTACCTTTATTTTTTAAAGGAACTTTGAATGTAGTACAATCGTCATCTTCTTCTTTTAAGAGTGCGGGTATTACCTTTTAGCTCAAATACGCACATTCACTTCAGTTCTTGGCCACGCTCTATTTATCTACCCTTTTTTTACGAGTTTGTGGTCTCCACGCCCGCCTCTGATGCCCATTTGCTTGTGTTGAGTCGCCATTATATTAAGGCCGCGCTTTTTGAATTATCTCCCTAAAGACTGCAATTTTGAAGAGCTTTTATTAACATAGTTTTTAATTTTATATGACGAGTTTTTATTTACATAGTTTTTGATTTTATATGAAGAGTTTTTATTTACATAGTTTTTAATTTTATATGAAGAGTTTTTATTTACATAGTTTTTAATTTTATATGAAGAGTTTTTATTTACATAGTTTTTAATTTTATATGAAAAGTTTTTAGTTACAATTTTTCCATTACCACTGAAACCCAAATCATAAAGGAATGGATGTCGCCCGAACGGCAAGCTACTTAACAAAAATCACTATTTTTTGTTCCCGGGATTTTTATACAAAGTATACACTAGCATATTCATGATCAGTCCTTGCCCAAATTTGGGATTTTTTTTAACGAAGCTTGAGGAAAACGTGAGCTTCACAGAATCAACAAATCTTTTATTTACACCGACAGCAGTGACCTTGGGCAGTAAAAAAATTAGCAGGGTTGAGAGGACAAAAATTGCGAATGGGAAACGCGAAACGGACTAGTGGCTTAATAGTAATAATGAAATAACTATTAATAAAATTGCGTGCCCGTCAAATGTACGGTACTACTCTATTCTGTATGCAAATAATTCCTATTATATTTGTGTATTACATCATGAGCTCTAGATCGGCCGAAATTGTTCTTATCGCGCAAGCAGACAATTAAGTCCATGTTGACCGACCTGTGAGCCCGCGTTAACAATTTTCGGCAATGTTTTACTTTGTGCTTGTGCAAAATGAGCTGATTAGATAAATCTTCCATATTCGTTCCCTTAAATATGCATGTACCGTCACAGGCACGGAAGACGAACCACTC